>WAAG01019849.1:280-52839 GCA_013390105.1 Tichodroma muraria
TCAGTTCTTTGTGCTTTCTGTGGCAAGAAAGCCTTTCCTTTGACACTTTTGACATTTGAGGTAATTTATGAAGTGGCACCTGGAACCCTGTGCTTTCTGATTTTTCAGATTTGGTGGTTTGGAAATGCTGTCTAAAATGCACGTGTCCCTTCCAAACTGAAGTTGCAAATTCTCAAAAACCATGTTGGAAAACTGCTGAGAGAAGGTTTTCTTGCAGAGATTGATGCGTTGAAAATACTGAGAGTGCAATTTTCCCTGTGGTGTCTTGGCCCTTGAGGGTAAACTCAGGTACTAAGTGTGAGGAACCCCTAAATGTGTTCATCCTATGTTTGACAAGTGCTAGTGAACTGGCTTTTTCAGTGCAGGAGTCAGTACTTTCTGTGCTCAGCTGAAAGAGAACGAATTTAAGCAGCTGCACTGAGCTCTGTTTGCATCTCTGACCCACTTAGCTACAGCTCTTGATGCTGCCTGATGAAGTCATGCACATCTCTGTAAAGACACCTAGACCAGAGCTGATCCTGCATGAAAACAATTATGCACTGACCCCTACACTTCCGAGGCCAGGAAGGGAGTGATCTTTCAGGCCCTTGCAAGGCACCACCAGATTCCATGAAGTGCAGTCAGTAGCTCTCATTTATCACTCTTAGTTAGTGTGTTGTTTAATGGCAGAGATTCAGCTGGTTATTGTTTGAAGTGCTACAGTCATCATAGAAATAACCGGGATATTTGAAGTTGACTGCCACCTGTGACATGCAGTGATTACAGCAGGAGTGCATGGGACTGGTGCAAGCCCCTAACTGGCAGTTTAACAGCAAAAGCTGTATCGTAGGGGCTTGAACATCACGCAAGATGGTAGTAAAAATATGTGAGTGTTGGCCAGGACAACACTGACTAGTCTAGTGCAAACAGACGACACAAACACAGCCTTAGCAGAGATCTAGAGTTTTGGCCCAGAGAAGGGACAGCAGTGGTCCTGACATTATGAACAGGGATTTTATGGGAGTGCTCAGAAAGTGGAGGGATTCGTCTGGCTCTTTCACACTGCTCAACAGAGTACACACAAGCGTGCTCAAGTCCTGATCCAGCACAGTATTTAAGCATACACTAAGTGTTTTGGCATTGAAATACAAATATTTGGAATCATGATGTTTAAGTATTTTGCTGGTTCTCAGTCTTAAATACAGGAGATGAAGGTAATAAAAGCCTTCTCCCATCTCCTCAGTGGAGATTGTCTCAGTGAAGATTATTGCAAGTCATGAAGAATCAGTTTTAAGGAGATATTTTAGACTGATGTTTTGCTTAGGTCAGATTTGTCAGTTCCTGAGATGAGATTGCTTCTAGTAGAGTCTCCATGCATTTTGATAAAATATGTGTGGGTTATGGGGCCCTCTCTGAGAAGAGTCACTTTTCAATATAAAAGGTACTCTATCAAACATCAGAAGAGAAAATGGAAAATTCAGCTTCACAGCCGGTGGTCTAAATATTGGCACATGATCCTCTGCAGCAGTTTTAGATTTTGAAAAGCAGCTTTTCCAGCACGTGTTTAGAATTGGAATAATTTACAATGTGAAGAAAAAACAAATTACAGATTTCTAGTGTAAGTATGAAGCACCAGTCATCTCTTGTTTCCATATACTGGTTCCTTTGCCAGGTTTTGTCTTCTGAGAAACTGAGCGAGGCTCAGGAAAAGGCCTCTTCTGGGAGAGGAATGCACAAAAGCAAAAGGACACTCAGTAATGTGAGCTGGACTCTCACACCCTTTGGAGTCCTAAGCCCTGCTTAGCCCGAATCTACTCATCCTCCTGAGCCTGTGTATGGCAGAGTGGTAAAGCTGGCTGGCTGTGATGGCAGCTGTGGCCACTGATGTTGCATTGTGTATTCACCTCTTCTGAGCAAATCACAGCAACAACGGCCTCCTTTCCAGAGATGGGAAGTTCTTGGGTTTATTACATGTGGTAATATAAATGTATTATAGTAACTACTGATAAGGTGCTGATTTAAAGACATGCAGACTGTACGTCATTGTCTCAGTGGACAGTTTTACCCTAGAGAGACTGAACAAAAGCAAAAGCATTTTTGATTGCCTTGAGTAATGATCATCTTGAATTTGAGAGCTAGATTTCTGCCAAATGCAAGTGGACAAATCCAGTTTTCAACAGACTGAACTTGCCTTTGAGGATTTACATTGTCAAGCTCCTTCAAGAAAATATCAGCTTGCGAAGTAAACACAATCCCCTTTGCTTTGCCATCTCTGCACTGCTGTCTGCACAAATTCATTTTGTTATTGCTAGTCTGTTGGGTTTTTTCCTTTTGTACGAATTGGGTCACTTTCTGATCTTCTTGCATTTTAGAGCATGGTAACAACATCCAATGTGACAGTTCCCCAAATGTTTCAATGTTTTCAAGAGGGAGGTGTAAGGAAGCAGGGGAATGCTCTGCCCTTGAAGGAATTTAATCTCTTGGAAAGCACAGTCTCAAGTCATCCCAGGCTCTTCATTGATTGACTTTTGAGCAAACTGCTGAAAACCTAATTGGACTATGTTTCGATTGGTAAAGAGGCCTGCGAAGCAGTACATAAGAAAAGGGGAAAATGAGCAGGGAGATCTGAGATACACAGCAAAGTTACTGTGGAAAAGATCATCCTGCCAGGCTGATCTGAACTTTTTCAGACTGCTACCTTGTGCAAGAAGAAAGGAAACAGCCCCTGTCTACTGCTTCTTTCTTTACCTGCTTCTCTGTAGTGAAATCCAGCCAGCGCAAGCCATGTAAACATCTTTGCTGAGGCAAGAGGAGACAAACTGGGCAGTATGGGCAGATACTGGGCTCCAGGGAACCGGAACTTCACCACATTTAGTGGTGGAGAGGAAGGCTGGGAGGAAAGGCAGAAGGGGTGCTCTCTGCTACCCATGATATTGCTGCTTCTTGATCTCCATGAACTGATGGTGCTGCATATATGGTGGCTGGGGAACATGTTTAGCTCTTTTCCAGAGTTTCCTTCATCCCCCTCTACTCTTTCAGGTAATTACTTACAAAAGATGAGGAATCCCAGTGTTTCCTAGAGGTTCCTTCCCTAATGCAATCCAATAGAGACAACAATTTTTTTTATATCGTGCCAAACTCCTCGCGTGAACAGCTATAACCTTTCCTTTTTAGAGTGGCTATATTTTGTTTTCATCTCTGATGAAACCAATCTCCATGTCCTGTGTTCTGAAACATTGCCCATGTACTGAATTCTGATCAGATGTGTTTTATCCTGTCATTGCAGTGCATTCAAGGCAAACACACATGCTCAGAAAAATTATTGCTGTAGGCATAGTACTTGTGGTTTAGGTGCTTATTGTCTTGAAAAATTGTTATAATCAAAAACATTGATATGACAGGTCCAGGAATGTGCAACTGGCATCCCTTTGTATCCTATGTGAGGCCTGGATGTGATAAAGGATTCATGTGGAGTGCAAATGAAGTCTGCACTGCGAGACAATAAGCATTGCAGAAAAGAGAACTCTAAACATATCTCTGAAAAAGAGAAGGAAGATCAAACTTGAGGATTCAGAATGGATCCAAGGACCCCACTCTTGTAGGTGACTAGATTTCTTCTGGTGATCTCCGTAAAGGTCAATGTCCCCTTGATGTTTCTGAATCCCCACTGTTTCAAGGGAAATACATCCTGTGTGTAGCTCTAGTTGTTCAGTTGTGTTTGTCGGTAGAAGTGGCCTTGTAAAATGAGTGTAAAATTAATATCAGCTTGTAACTATCAAAGCATATTTGTTGAAATAAATCTCTTCTCTTACATATCTCTGAGTAATGTAATTTCCCCCTAAAATTTCAACTGGAATCGCTGTACTTGTTTCTGCATTTTTTCATTAAGGCCTCACAACCTGCTGAAGTTCAAGCTAGCCAAAAAGAGCTCATTATCTTCCCTATGTCTTTCCCAGTCACTGAGAAAAACACAATAATTCAATGTATTTCTCAGGTCTGTTTCTCAGACTTGGACATAATTTTTGACTTGCTTCTTTCCTGTGTTTTTATCTGCCTGTCTCTAAAGCCTTCAGAGATCTTCCCCATAACACCTCTGTGATAATGACAGCCACAGGGCTAAACTTTCATCCTGGGACTTGAGTCTCTGCTGCTGTAATATTCTTTTTTTGTCTTGATGATTTGGATTGTTCTATCCACAATTCTCCTATCACAATTCTGACTCATCTGCACAGACTCACTTGTTTTTGTAACTGCATCTTGCTAAGCATAAGCCACTTGTCTTCACTCTCAAGACTGTTCCTAGCTACAAACGCTGGCCCTTTTATCATCTGGCACTCAGTACAATGGGTTCTGCAATAATCTTGTAACAATGGGCTGGAGTCTGCTTCTCATTTTCACATGCAACAGTACATTACTCCTGGAGCAGCCTCTTTGGTTTCACTGGGCACACTTGAGAGATTGCAGACAGCCCAGCCTGGGTCTGTCAGGTAGGAAGATCTGCTCTGAATTATTATTATTATATAATAAATAATCTCCAGATGAAATAATTGGATCGATGTCAAAATCAGTATCCTTTGAAACAGTCAAGTAACAAGAACAGATGTATCAGCATGTTAGCATGCATTAGAAATGAAGTAAATAGATGCCTGTGCATGAATGCCCTGACTGTTGTAGCATCCATCAGCTCATGGTTTGTAACAACCAGGGTATGAAAACTGTGAATAATTAGCATAATTAAATAAATTCAGATGCAATCAGAACTATAATATGGACCATTAGCAAGTTTAGAAAGTTTTCAGAGACAGTTTTAAAATAGACAGATTTAAAAGTGCCTTGCTCAGCCAATAAGCTGATTTATTACTCTTTGATCTTTTAGTGCCCAGGGCTACCCTCTTTGCAGTTAATAGCAGTCATTCTTGGTAATGATGAAACTGTTTTAGAATGAGCATTAATGGAGACTTAATTAAATATCATTAAATAAACTAGAAATAGCTCTTGAGGCCACAGAGAATCATGCAGTCACAGAGAGATGATTGGATTAACAGTATCCTGGTTTAGGGCAAACTTGGGAAGAAACCTCTAAATGGGGTCCCTTTAGAGAGCAAATTCAAACGGCCCCTCCCCCAACTGGTTCGGGAAAAATTTCCTTGGAGGGAAGTGGAAAAAACTATTTATTTAACAAGCAAAGTATCCACAAGCACAGAACAAAAGAGCGAATGACAGAAACCAGTAAAACCTCTCGCTGTTCGATTAGGTGGCGATTTCACAAAGTCCTTGCTGTGGAATGTAGCTCGGCCCGCCCGGTCTCCGATCAGCCCCTCTGGCTCTGGGAAATGCTGAGGCCCAGCTCTCGGTGGGCCACAGGTGTGAGCTCCCCGTGCTCCTCTGGGTTTGCAGTCCAGAGCAGGGTCGAACAGTTCCAAGAAAAGGGAAAGAAAAGAACAGCCCAGGGAATCTCTCTGTCTCAGCCAGCTAAAACCAACTAAAGGTAAAGGAGATCTCTGTCCCACTCTCTGTGCGTGCTGCAGACAGCACAGGCCGTGGGAGAGAAAGCTGAAAACTCTCATCTTTATGTTTTGAAAACAGCCACCTCAGACATTCCACCGCTTCTCCTTCTCCCCCCTTCCCTCTCAGATCCAGTTTTAAAGGTGCAAAACTTATTTCTGAGCTAACCAGACAAATGGGGATACAATTCATCGACCCAGGGCAAACTGTTTCAGTGAACAAAACAGCTCCTTTCAAGTCCAAGATTTTATTTCCTAGAATAGCAGTTGAGATTCATTGCCATGATGAAGAATAGTACTTCCCTGTTTGGTTTGTCTATTTGTGTAGTGTGCCAAGGTCTTTCTGTGTGTATTAGGCTTTATCAGAACGTTAGCACTTGGCTCCTTTGGAGTGGATAATAACTAAAAACTTGGAGATTAATACAGTTTATTTTTTAAATGTCGTAGGGTGAGAAACAATGTTTTATGTAGACTCTGATGTAAAAAGTATCTCTAAAACTCTGAAAGTGGCATAAATATGTAATTTCCTGCTTTTCCTTGTCTTTTGCCTAGGAGTAGATTCCCCCATTTTCAATTGGATTAGGAGACTATTCATATCAAAGTGCCTTTCTAAGCTTTTTGGAAAATCTCTTTATGTATGAATGTGACATGCATTTAATGGAAGTGATTGCAAATAGCGGAATTTTCATAATGTTCCAGATAAAACAGTGCATTTTCTTAAAAGCTTGTGTAACAATGAAATCACCAAATCACGGGATAGGTAAGGTTGGAAAGGGCTACAGTGGGTTATCCAACTTCCCTGCTGAAGCAGGGTCATTCTAGAGAATATTGTACAGGATTGCATTCAGATGGTTTTTGAATATCTCCAGTGAAGGGATATCAGCCAGTCTCATGGATAAAGTTTTATTATTCTGCCTTGCACTGTTCTGTGTGTTAGGGAGAAATGATGATGAGATACTGTTTACAAAAGTGTATTTATGTGAAAAACATGAATTTGGGGTTTTGTCACATGAAGTTCTTAGATATCAGTACAGTGATATCCATTCTGGTGTGAGTTAGTCTTCATAGAACTGATCCAAGTGCTAGAGAAATAATGATTTCCTAAAGCAGCAGATCATATTAGCATCTGCAGTGAAAGTCTGTGTTTCTGCCACATTCCTCATGCAGAGCTTTATGCTACAGGGGTTCCTCTAAAAGTGTGAAGTGCAGTAGTCTCATCTTTATTTTCTATTTTGGCCTGACCCAGAGGCTTATTCTTATTCTATTGTACTTTCATATGAAGATGGGGATATAACAAAGAGTTTTAAAATTGAATTTCCAATTTTTTTTCCTTACTAAATCCAGCTCTGGCATCTCACTTAAACGTGTGAGCTTGCTTTCATGCTATTGCTGAAAATAGGCACCCTGGTGAGATATAGCTGGCAGAAAACCAAATCAGTTTAAAGCAATGAGTTTAAAATTGAAGTAGGTGCAGCAGGGAGTCCTCCTGCAAGTCTGTGGTTTTTTTACTACTTCTCTTATTTTTTTAAATGCTTTTCTCTGTACTGTTTATTTGGTAAAGATATAAAAGGGGATGTGGGACGTCTGAAGCTGTGACACTGCTACTGCATGCTCATGGGTGACCCTAGTGAACACGCACAGTCCTGGCTAAGATTTTTCCTCCCGTCTCCAAACTGAAACTCACCCTACAGGGCAGAGCTGGCTCCAGAGAGGATTTGAGCAAAGCACCAGAATTTACTGGAGCAAACATTTCACAGGGTAAATGAGTTGAAAAGAATATCAGAATAATGCTCTCTCTCTCTGATTCTTTACATTTACAGGAATTTGCAAGAAAATCACGGACAGATATGATTTGTTTTCTTAGTTTGTAGGACCTCTAAATTGTATCAGGTTTATGTAAGCATAATACTCAGATAGGTAGTAGTAAAGCATTAGATTCCTACAGTAGCCTTCTTTTAAGTTACAGACAAAGGGACGTGATTTTTCTTCATAATCTTCTGATAAGATTCCAAATATCAATTATTTCTTCTTGTCCCACAAGTGAAACAATTAGTCTGGGGGAGATGCCAAGAACTTAAAAACTGTTTCAATGTGTTGGCTTGTACACCTGATGGCTTTGTGAAGTAAATGTTTCTAATACTCCCATCATCTTTCTGCACATGGACAAGGTGCTCTCCTCATATTCTCACCCACCACAACATTACATGGTGTCTAGAGATCACAGAGTCAGTCCAGCACTGCTACTCCAAAACAAGCAGTGGTATCATGAGTAAATGACCTTCTCTTTTCTGCTGTTGTCAGTGCCCAAGGCCAGGAAATGAAAGGTTTTAATCTATTCTGAAAGCAGGGTTGCTGGTGTGCTGCTGCTGGGCTGTGACAAGCAGAAGTAAACAGGCTTCTGCATATAATAGTCAGGACTGTCATGCACTGAATTAGTGCCATATACACACTATTTACATTCAAGTTTTACTACACATTTAGAATCAGGACACCATGCTGTAGATCTTTTTTTTCCAGTTTACTGGTGGGTTTATTGTGAAGAGCTAAGATCTGTGCCCAAAAGAAAAAATAATAAAGTTTTACAGATCCTGCAAGGTACTGAGGGCTTTTAGTTCTTGCTTCAGGAGGTATTCGTTGGGTACAACTTTAATTAGAATCCCACATAGATAGTCAGCTGTCAGTTTGTCTTTTCAGTGTATCACTTATCCTTCCTGCTCCCGTCTCACTCTTCAGTGCTATTGTGAGTCTGTTTTATATTCAACATGGTGGCCCACCTACTCTTCTTGTCAGATGTAATTAATGGCACAGCATCCACAGGAAGGAATGACATTTTGGAGCTGACTGCACAGACTGCTTCCCTCATCAGATTCATACAATCTGGTCAAATATTTCACCTATTTTTTGCCTACCCATTTCAAGGTTGGGGATTCCATGTGAAAAGTGTGCCAGCTGAACTGGCAACAGAGGTCATTTCAGACGCATTAGAGAATGGCTTAAGCCACTAATACATTACATGTATTTGAGAGGTTTCTTCCTCCCCAAAGTGAATCGTGGTGGGGCACACTATATAGCCAGTGTCACACCCCTCACTGCATGTGAGTGTGGTATAGCCAAGCCTTTAGAACTGTCAGAGAAAACAC
Organism: Tichodroma muraria; assembly: GCA_013390105.1. Classification (NCBI taxonomy): domain Eukaryota; kingdom Metazoa; phylum Chordata; class Aves; order Passeriformes; family Sittidae; genus Tichodroma; species Tichodroma muraria. The sequence goes on from WAAG01019849.1 coordinate 8,904, forward strand.
AGTTCGGAACCTTTAGCCAGCAGCAAACTATGCTGTCACAGTCATTAGTCTAAAAAGCATGGGAAGCACATTAGAGATTGTTGTGAAAATATATTCTGTCTAATCACAGCTACAGGCAGTGTCTTTCCGAATCAAGAAATAAATCATCAGAATGAAGGTTCTATTTAACAGCAGAAAGACAGGAGTTTATATGCTGTTTACCTTCAAAGGGATGGTAAACTTTTTTATTATTATTATAATTGTTCTAATGAGTGAAATATTTCATTATGAAGTCCATGATGTTTAGCCCACATCCCAAAGGCAAATACTGCTTCTAGAACTGGGACATCTCAAAATCATAAGCAGCATGGTATTGTTCTTTTGCAGAGATGTTTGTTTTGTTTGAGAAGACCAGCAAACCTGCACGTGTGTAACAGTGGACAAAGATAATTGTAGCTGGTGTCACAATCTGTCCTTGTGTGCTGGTCTGGAGAGTGTGAATCCACTGTGACTGAAACAAGGTGCTGAATCCTATCCAGGTCTTAGTTCCCTCCTTTGATCAAAGCTTCTGCTCCTCAGTTTCTTGCTTTGCAGGTACAGCTCCCATAGGTGGCACTTGGAAGCAGAGGTATTTGGTACTGCATAGGCTGCTTAGGCATTCTGCCACCTGTGCCACACCTGTGCTACACCTATGCCACAGTCTACTGAAATCTGTAGCAGATCAAGTCCGTACTGGACAGTGAGTTCAGGTTCCTGAGACAAGAAACTCCTGAATACACTTTAATTGCCTTGATATTATTCACTTTTTCCTGCTGTTTTAGATCCCAGACCTCTCAGTAAGCTTGCTTCTGATACTAGAACATCTCTTTGTTTACAAAAGTAGGCTCTAATACTCTTTGAGTTGGTTGGTCTGTCTTTTCATGACTGGCAGCAGATCACGGAATTTCAGAAACAAATCAAAAAAAACCATTAGAGAGGCTCCGTTCAAAGTCAGTGGTATTATGAGCAGAACCCCTCCTGTTCCAGAAAGGAAGATGCATTCATCTTAGTGGCTTTCTGCCATAGCTCATTAAACAAAATCAAAATTAATCAATATACTACAATTTCTTCATTTCCAGCTGTGATAATCTGAAGTTGTGTCTGACATACGGGCTCCGTTTCTCTTTAGAGATCTGCTTGGGCTTGTAGCCTTCATTTTAGCAGAGGTTTAACAGCTTAGGTCCGAGATATGGACATTGATTTGCTTCTACCAAGGAAATAGCATTCACTATTGTTTATGAATGGAAAAATATGGACAGAATTACATCTATAGCATATGACATAATGGGGACTTTAATCTTGGGAGGGCCTCCTAAATGCAACATTAGAGAGCAGTGCACAGTTGAAAAAGATGAGTGTTGTCTGTGGTCATCAGCCCTTTTATGATTTAGGTCTGTTTGTTTACATGGAACTATTATTTTTTTTTCTTTAGTTGTAGACTATTGCTTTTAAAATGTGCATGTAATGATATTTCTGCTTTTATAAACTATCTGCCCAGTCACAAACACTCTAAATGTTATAAAAAACAATGCCTTTCTTTTTGTCTTTTCTAAAGGGAGAGTAGAATCTCTTGCATGGCTGGAAAGCCATAGCCATCCAAGTCTGGTGGCAGAAATTGAGTTCAGATGAGGAGGGTGCTCTTTATTCGGTGACCCACAGTAATTAATGGTAAAAAGGAAGTGTTTAACATTTTTCTCTAAAAATTTGTGGTTTGGGATTGCTGTTTAGGTTTCTGGCATGGAAAGATGTTGCTCTTCTTTGCAAAATAAACCAATACAACATTTAAATAAAAATTTTTATATCCCTGCAGCTTCACTGTGGTCCCTTTTTCCGTCAGCTCTTCTGAAAAGTAAAGAGATTGCATCATCACAACCAAGTGTAAAGTTTAGCAATTCTTCTTTAATAGTGTACCTTATGTAATGAACTTTCTATTTGTCAGCTTTTCTAAAAATACACTCCTGGAATTCAGCTGTAGTGTTTCACCTAGCCTTACTTTGAGAGCTGATGTCTCGAAATTACTTGACATAACATCCTGTCCCTCTGCCATGTTTTTCCTGTTAACATTATTGATGGGAGATGTTCATAGGAAACTGCTCAAGGCTGGCTGCATCTGGGATACAGATGGAGAAGTTTCGTGGGCACAGGGACACGAAGCGTGCTCTGCGCTAGGTGGTGCTGCTGAGAGAGCTGCAGCCTCCTCAGGGAACCAGTGCACTTACTGCCATCTCCTTTGAAATAAGAAGGGTTCAAAGAGGTTTTAAAACGTAAAGAATTGATTCCCTAGATTATTAGCTTTTTAATGGCCTCCTTGTGAGGGAGGGGCTCTTGGAAAAAGTGAGACAAATGCCGTAGAAAGTGACTTATTTGTACTAATGGGTTGCATGAACGTGGTCTGCTGTTCCTGAGGGACTGAAGCCCATAGTAGCATGTCCCTGTATCTTGGCCAGAATGTCTGTTTTTCCAGGATGTATTATACAAGGATCTCATGGATCCTAAACTCTAAACTTAAAAGTCTAATTACAGCATCTTATTTTGAAAAATTTGTTCACACTTTCCAAATTTGATTGCTTTTGGCTATTCATCTAAGTATATAGTGAGGGACACAAGTAAAAATACTGTAATTCATAGGGGTGCTGAGTACCCTCTCCTTTGACTGACATTAGTTCAAATTATTATTAATTCTGAAGACTGAGGTTCTTTTATTGAGAAGCCTCATTACATAGTTTGCTACAAATTTCCTCATCCAAGTGTCCTGGGTCGATGCTGAATTGTATCCCCATTCGTCTGGTTAGCTCAGAAATAAGTTTCGCACCTTTAAAACTGGATCTGAGAGCGAAGGGGGGAGCAGGAGAAGCGGTGGAATGTCTGAGGCGGTTGTTTTCAAAACATAAAGATGAGAGTTTTCAGCTTTCCCTCACGCGGCCTGTGCTGTCTGCAGTGCGGACGGCAGGAGAGAGCTCTCCTTTGCTTTTTGTCAGCTTTTGGCTGGCTGAGGCAAAGGAGTTCTCTGGACTCTGAAAGGTTTTTTTTCCTTTTTCTTGGAATTGTTTGAACCTGCTCTGGACTGAAAACTCAGAAGAGCACCAGGAGCCCACACCTGTGGCCACTGGGCCTGGCCTGGGCCCTGGCATTTCCCAGAGCTGCAGGGACTGGCACAGCCTGAGTGAGCCGAGCTGTGACCCACGGGAGAGACTTTCTGCATTTGCCATCTCTTCAGAGTAGCGAGAGGTTTTGTTGTTCAGTATTGTTAATTTGTTGTGCTGAGGGGTGCTTTGCCTCTTAAATAATCAATTTTTTCCACTTTTCTCCAAGGAAATCCTTTTTCCTGAACCACTTCGGGGGAGGGGCTGTTTGAATTTGTTTTCTAGAGAGACCCCATTCAGAGGTTTCTTCCCAAATTTACCTTAAACCAAGACACCAAGTTTGAAAACTGTGGCCATAATCACTTAGGTCCCTAGAGATGACCCCTCTAATCTTAATTGGCGAGGAAGTGGCTTGAGTTATCTTGATGCTTTCCAGATAATGCTTAGACAAAGAATGTCTGCATTATTCTTTTTCAGTCTGAAATCTGCAGATCTAGTACTAGGGAGGAAGCCTGGGAAACAATGACCTCCTTGTCAGGGACTCTGGTTTCTGTTGGGAACGGTCACTTGGCCTGTTCAGTTAATAAGCCTCAGAAACCTTCTGAATTAGAAAGAGCAAAGGATGTTAGTTTAGAAGGTCAGAGGGTTAATAACAGAAAGAGCAGTTGTACTCAAGGTCATTTTCTGAGCAAAGTTTAGCAGGACAAAACAAAGCTGGGAGAAGAACTGATAGGAGGTAGAACACCTACGCTTACTTATTTCTAGACCTCATCTCATAATATAAATTGTCATGCCTTCCTTGGAACTAGTATAGTTATAGCTGTTTGTATTGGTAAGAACTAGCTCAAATGCTTAGACTTATTATTGTTTCAAAATAGCCTGATAAAAAATCTTTCAGAGACATTTGGGATTTTAAATTGAATTAATGGATAAGATCCCTATTTCCTGGTTCTAATTGATGTGGAATGCTAAATACTCTGTTTTGGTAGGAGAGGGAAAATGAAGTTTCTTCATCTTCTTTTTGTCTGCCAGATGTAGTAGAAAGCTTTTGAATTTAGCGCATACACAAAGGTCAAGGCAACAGAGTAAAACCTGTGATTGTGCAAATGGCATGGCCTCTATAGCTTCAGGACATGGCCCTGTTGGGAGTTCAGTCCCAACCTAAATGAGAATATATTCCTTTGAATTCACTCATTCTTCTTCTGGACATTTGGAAAAAATACCATGGTCCTCTGTCCCCGGAGACGAAGGTCCTTTAAGAATCTCTAATGACCACACATCAGCTCGGTCCATCTGCCTGCCTAAGTCAATCTTAATAGACCTGCATTGTCTTCAGAGAGCTGACACAGTTTGATTACTTTTCTGTTGACAGCTATGGCTTTAATTAATGCCTTTTATTCAAGAAAAGGAGAATTGCTGGGTTCCTGAAAGCCTCTATGAAAATCCCTGGTTTCAAATGTCGTAGTAACCCCTTAATGAAAAAGAAACAACTCTTCTGCATTAGTAATTATAGGGAGCATTTCCAATTTAACAACCGAACTCCAGCAACGTCACAGCCTGAAACAGCAAAGCAAGGCTGTGACACCCAGAGCACTGCTCTCACTTTTCTAGCATTGTTCAGGTTTTTGTAGTGACCATGTGGGGCAACTACCAGACATAGCTCAAAGGAAAGATTGGGTTTTAAGAGCTCCTTTATCAACACCTCTACCCTTTGCCTGACTGAAGTGCACATTTGGAGACATCTAATACATACATCCTATGAGCTATTTCCTTAAAAGTCTCTGATAGGGGACCTGGAACTTTGTTCCTGACTGTCAGACATACCTATGAAGGAGTTTTTGGCTTGGAGCTGGCTTGATTTTATCTCATAGAGATTTATGAAGACCAGTGTATCCCAACCTCAGGAGCCTAGGAAGCTCCTGCCTCAGATTCTCTACTCTCCTGGCTTAGTCCTTGTCTTAGGTTGCCTGTGAGCAAATGCAGTAACTCAACTGCTTAAAGAGATGTTCACTACCTTGTCTGAAGTGAGGGTATTGTGCTGAAGGGAAACACCCCCAAAATCAGCCAGATCAATCTGAATAGCTTCCTTCAGCTAAAGGGAAGGAAAGTTGGGGAAAGAAAAAAGGACACTAATGTCTTATTTGCTAATTTGTCAAAAACCTACTGGGACTTTCCAGGACCTTCTTCATTCAGAGAGCCATCCTTGACTAAGAGTTCCACAAAAAAATCCATTAAAACATGTGTAATGCTCTTCACAGAGGACGACTTTCACCCCAGGCCATGGATTCTGAAGTCAATAAATCCTTGGTTTATTTTTTCTTTCTGAAGTACATCGTTTTGCCCCATAAAACAGAGAGCTCTGTTTAATCATGTGAATAGATTTTTTTTCCTTCCTGTTCATACAATACTGTATTTTAAAATTGGCAGATTGTTAATGCTGCTTCTAAGCTGTCGCTTTCTGCTGTGTTGCTTTGTCCGAACCAGAGGGGTTTGGGGATTGATGGCTCCCTTTCAGCTGCCAAGCCACAGGCAGAATCTGACTTTCAGGAGACAGGAACTGTTCAAGGCAGTTGGTGGTAGCTGGGCAGTTTGGACAGAAGGTAATGTCACTTATGTTCCTCACACTCTCAGTCAATGCTCAAATTTGTTACGTTACAAATGCTCAAATGTTCGTTAAAAGGTCCAGCTACTGAAAATCTATATTGGATGTTGGTTATTCAGTATGGTCCTTCTACAGAATTATTTAACAGTTTGTAAGTCATTTTCCAAAACAGTGTTCTAAACTAATTTATATTACAGAGAGAATATTAGTCTGAGACACAGTGATCTTGATTTTCCTCTTTCCTGATATTTGTGGCTTTATTCTGGTACTGGCCCAGGAAAACACACCCGTGAGCACCTCTAAGGCACAGTTCATGGTGATTGTTTTACTACATTGCTACTACGCATTGCTGGATCAGGATCAAATTGCTCAGCAGTCTGCAGAATTAATGCCCAAGTGAAATGATAATCAAACTCCCTTTGTTTTCAGAGTCAGAGTAGCAAATTTTACTTTGGTTAAGGAAACAATTCTCAATTTTATTGTACCCTTGTACCACATCAGAAGCTGGAGCAGGTGGCCAGCTTAAAGCCTGATTGTGGGAAAGAACACAGATCAATTAGTTCCCCATGAAAGGGAATATTACAGGGAAGGAATTAAGATAATCATATCTATTTTTCTTAATGAGCATTAAACTGGCAAACAGTTTACTGTTTGTCCCAACATTGCAAGAATTCATTTACTTTCCCATTAGTTACATCTCAAAACCCAAAAGGATAGCTTGGCATTGGTAATTCCTCTAGCATTTCAGCTTGGGAGTAGTCAGTGTTCTTTCAACTTAATAAGAATGCAGTAGAATATACAATGCAACACTGCAAAAATGCTGTTGATGTTGCACACGTTATATTACATTTCACCTATTGTCATGCTAGAGGCCCACCGTAAATTAATTTGGCAGATAAATTTACAATGGCAATTTGCCTTCCAGTTGTATGATTTATTCATGTCAGAAATAATTTATTATATCCTCCTTTAAACCAATCTTTTATTTTTTTTTCTTCCTAGGGTACCACCTTAGTAAATAAAATCTATTGTTTACACTGAGCCTTGTGTGACTTCACAGTGGTCAGTCAATAACCTCAAGGGCACAGTTTTGGTCACATTACTGGTCACTTACTTGTATAGATGATGGAGTACCCTGGTCCCATCTGTACATATATTACTTTCTTTTGTCTTAGAGGCACTGTTGGAAAGATTAATTAGGTCCATCTGTAGGAAAGGATCAGCCTTAGGAGATTCAGGTAAATAAAATAAATGCCATGGGGAAAAAGTGCTGCGGGGCATGTTTTGAAAATCAAACTGCTTTTCATAACACTAATGGGGAAATTACATACAGAAGGAGATTGAAGGAAAAATAAAACTGTCACTTATTCTGGGTTATTTCAGCTCGACCTGATAAACATCTCCTATTGCTGCTGTCATAGGAAGAAGGATCTATGAAGTGGGTTAAAGTCCATGGGCAACATTCTCAGCTAATACAAATCAGTAACTTTCTGATCTTCACTTTACAACAGAGGAGACTTGAGGCATGTCTGCCACAGTGATGTTATTTCTGTTCTTCGAGTGATCTGACATGCAGTAAACTGATCCTAATTCACGTTCTGTCTAATCTTTTTTATTATAACAGTGCTATATACCTTATGGGGCTTACATCACACCTCTGTTTTCCTTTCCTTTAAGCTTCTTTCCATATTTTCTTCCTTATCTTTCCTTCCCTTTCCTTCAAACAACTCAGTATGCAAATGAGTCTCATAGCATTGAGCTAACTGATATGATCACAGCTTGTAAAATAGAAACTCATTTCTAACTGACTTTTATATAATTTATTATTTTATACTTAATTAAGAGTTCATAAACCGTGTGAAATTTGTTGCCATTTAAGTTACATCTCACTCTGTTGCCTTATCAGCCTAAGTGGGGATTTTTGTTCCACCATGCAATGGGATTACAATCCACAGTGTTTTCATGAAATACCAAATGGAAAAACAAAAAGACCATTTTTCTCCCTGAGCTTTGGCCGTCTTAAGGGACATAAATACTAGAGATGTTTTGCTTTTAAGCTTTTGTTGGAGTGAAGTTAGGTTCCTTTTGAGTTTGGAGTTTAACTCATTATGACTTCTAAATTAATTAGTAAAGCCGGAGAAACATGAAGGCTTATTTTTGAGAAAAAGAGGAAAACCATAAATTATTTAAAAGAAAAGAGAAACAGCATGCAGAAAGGATACAGAAAGAAGTGTACCTCAGAGGGTAAGAGGGGAATGACTGTTGGTGATCAGTACAACCACCGTGTGTACATGAAGAGCCACGGGTGAGAGGGAAGCCGTTGGCTCTGGAAATGCACACGCCTGTCTCCTGCCTGTGCTGGCAGCAGTGGACCCTCACTCTCAGAGGGGAGCAGCTCCTTCTGGGGCTGAACTTCGAGGTCTAATTCTGAACAGCTGCTAAGTCTGCTTTACACAGTGCTGGAAGGAAACTGCCTCTCTGTATGGATAAGGTGTGAGTTTGTACACATTGCCACAGAGGCACAGTTACACTCTGGAGTGTAACTGGGTTTTTATTTTAAAAGCTGTCTGGTGTAACAGTACACCAGGTGTAATATACACAATTACCTAATATTATAATATAAATATTACACCAAAAATAAATATATATATAAAATATAAATATTATTACCAAATATTATAATATAACAATTACCTGGTGTAATATACACTAGGTGTATAGGTGTCATATACACCTATATAGGTGGAACAGTGTCTCATGGTATTTAGGTAAGATTGTAACATAAATATAATGTTATATATATTTATGTTATATATTTTTATAAACATAAAATAAATAAAAATTTAATTTAATATCTCTATATTTAGGATAAATAGCTGAATGTGCTGCCATTGCAGAATACAGCCTTTATTGACTGAAGACACTTTGTCCTTCCGGCCTGATGCACTTTCTAGATGAAGGGTATTTTGAAGGTTCCCTCTTGGTCCTCGTGGAATAGGTCAATGGCCACAGGGCAACACCTAGAACATATGTCCTACATCTTAGAGACACTCTCTCATGTGACATCTGCTGGAATAGTTCTTGTTTGCATCAGAGGGTCAGCAAACAAATGAACTTAAATGCTCCTTTAAAGAATAAATTATTCTTCCTTAAAATCTTCTGAGCCAGTTTATTTTCTGACGCAGAGATAGGAGCTCCCATCTAGTTCATGCTGCTCGTAGTCATTCTCACAGGTAGCTGAGAACTTTGTCCTGCATAGAGTGAGCCATAACATTTCCACTGGGCTTCAGGTATACACATTCTGCAGGGTTCTGGAAGCAAAGCTGGACCATGGTAGCATGTTTTCAGTTGTGCAGTTGGGAAGTTGAAACTGAGGGTCTGAGCAGGGTTTTTCTTCAGTGTTTCATACAATATACAGGCTTGGTATGTTTTTTGGGCCTGCAGCCTTACGTTGGAAAATCTTAAACCTACTTACAAGAGGAAATGATTTATGTGTCTGTCTTTTTTTTCACAAGAGTTTTTCTTTGAGGCGATTTGAAATTTTAAACAAGGTATTTCAGATGGAGACTAATTTTTTGTCATTTACTAAAACAACTGAAGGATGCTTTGTGCTCTGGTTTTTGTTTTAGGTTTGTGTTGTTCTGTTTCGCTTTTTAGAGAAACCCTATTATTGAAAACAGATATTCCTCTCTGAAATGTTCATTTCCTGGAAAAACCACAGATTTTTCATCAAAATATTTCAGTTAAAGAACTTTGTCAGGTCTCTAGAGTGTTCTTCTGAAAAGACAGAAACAAAAATCAATAGAAAAAGAGTGACAGTCAACAGACAAATACTTGGTTCTGCTCTATGGTTCTTACTCAGGTGAAGTTCTTCCTGGAATAAAAAATGAGACCAAATTTCAGCACATGTAGAATCCTGCCTAACATACTAAAGTAACTCCCAGAACTATTCATTTTCCAGGAGCAAGCACATTTTATACATAACTCAAGTAACCTACATGTCCATTTTACAGAATCTAGCAAGTGAAGAATGGTTGTGAATGTACCATGAAGGGTTGTAAATACTCAGCGAAGGTTTTCCCATAATTAAAATACATCTGGTTCTGTTCTGAGTGGGAAATCACAGGCCTCTGAATGTTTTGAGTATTTCCTTACGCACAACAGAAGAAGCAGCGAGAAGAACAACAGGAGAAAAACTCCATACACCTTAACCTGTCAAATTCTGTTCCACTTTATCATGTGGATAACTCAGCTACAATGAGGAACTTTAGTTTAGCATCTTTGACCTGAAACTGAGGGATGCAAAGCAAAGACAATGGAAATGGTTATGGGAAGTGTGAGAGGCTCAGAACAGCACTCAACTCTTTAGCACACTGGTGTTAATTTAAGTAAGTGTGAAATAGCTTGCTGTGTTTCTCCATAAAAGCTTGTGACCGCCACGGGCACTGTTCCTCCTGATGCCAGTTCTGCACCTCCGTCCTCCTGCTGCCGGCGGTGCCACACAACACTGAGGGAATGCGTGGCTGCGGCCGGGGAATGCTTTAGGCGCTGTGTATTTTTGTCCTTCACCCTTCCCGAAGGGGAGACTCGGCTTACGGCAGAGACAGCTTCCTTACAGCAGTTCCCTGTCCTGGAAAGGGCTGTGCTCCCTGGGGCCTCTTGGACCTGCTGGTTGTCCCAGTGAGCAGTGTTGGGGGCACGTTGGCAGCTGGGACACCCGTGCTTGCGGGGGCTCGGGGTGAGGTGTAATGGGCTGCCGTGCCTCGGCCCTGCCGTGGTGGGGTCAGCCCAGCGTGAGCCTGGAGAGGCTGTGTTTAAGTCTGGATTGCCCTCTGACTTCCCTGCCTGCCTCTGGGGGTTTTCATCAAGTCCTCACTGTCCACCCTCATTTGTGGGACAAGCGACAATCGGGATCTAGTTCTTGGGCAGTCCTAGGAGGGGCAGCCGTGGAGCCTACAAGGCAGGCGGCAAACGGTGATGGATGGAAAGGGCAGGAAGGACGGACGGACGGACGNAGAGGGAGCAGCAGCGCCGCGTCCCCGCCGCCCTCCGCAGAGCCCGCCCCGCCATGCCCAACTTCGCCGGCACTTGGAAGATGAGGAGCAGCGAGAATTTCGACGAGCTGCTCAAGGCGCTGGGTGAGGCGAGGGGGAGCCGGGCAGCGGGCTGGGTCCCGCGGGAGGGGACACGGGGTGGCAGCTGCAGCCGCGCTCCGGTGCCCGGTGTCTCCCGGGAGAGTTCCGTTCGTCGGCTGCGGGCAGGAGAGGCTCCCGCCGGTGCGGGGCACGGCTCAGAGGCCGACCCGGGGAGGGGCGGTCGAGGCACGGCATGGTCCCCGCCTCACCTGCGGGCGCCGGCAGTCGTGCCCGGGGAGGTGGGCTGCCGCTGGCCCGGCCTTCTGCCGAGGGGATGAATGTCTGCGGGAACCCGCGTGTGCCGGCGGCGCGGAGCCTGCCAGGGCGCCGCAGCTCCCAGCGCCGCAGCTGTGCCGTGGGGCTACGCGCGGTGCCCCGGCCTCTCGCCATGCTCCCCCATCCGCCTGATGCCGGGCGAGGTCAGCCCAGGGCACGGCTGGCGACCTCAAGCTCTGCTTCCTCCCCGCTTCGCCCAGGTGTCAATGCCATGCTCAGGAAAGTGGCGGTGGCAGCCGCCTCCAAACCCCATGTGGAGATCCGCCAGGACGGGGATCAGTTCTACATCAAAACTTCCACCACTGTCCGCACCACTGAGATCAACTTCAAAATCGGGGAGAGCTTTGAGGAGGAGACGGTGGATGGACGAAAGTGCAGGGTAGGAGAGCTGGGGCGTGTGCATGTCTGTGTGGGGTGTGTGTGTTACCAAGTTCTTTTTAGACGGGAAAAACATCTGCTGCCCACGTCCCCAGACAGTGGCATTGCAACCCTCCACCCTCTTCTTACCAGAAGTTTTCTTGGGGGCTCTTGATGGTAACCACTTTTCTTGTCCCTCTTTCGGGATAAAACTGAAATCTGAAGGCAACAGGACATGACAGGTCCTGAAAGCAGAGTTCAGCTATCTGGTTTCCAGCTTGGCAGGGTTTAGTTCTTCTCTTTTCACTTCATTCTCCCCTGAAGACCTCAGCTGCAGTGAAAGCTCTCCCCAGTTCTGTCCCTGACAGAAACGTGGGAAATGCTGGAGCAAGAGAGACCTCAAGAGTCAGGATTTAGTGCATAAATCTTACATATCCAATCTAGGACATAGCTTTTGTCCTAGATTGAATCAGATGAGTTCTCAAGCAGAACCACAGACTGTTGGTGGTTTGGGCTGAAATCCTCTTTCACACCCTTGCCGAGTGCATGTGTCCAGTTTACTGATAGATAGCTCTTTAACAATGTGAGACAGGCTTTCAGCTGGTATTGTATACCCACCACAATTACACCATCTCCTTGAGCAGAAGTGCATTAGAGGGCATTCACTGGAGTGTTTTGGGCTTGATTCTGTGTGTGAGACCTGCTCCTCTACTTTTGTAACCACTTCTGTGGCCACCGTAGGGGATTTGAGTCAGCAGCTTCCGACACCAGGTTCTTGCTGGTGTGGATATGTGGGAACTGAGGTTTGGGGAACTGGGCTGTGGTCATAGCTGCCTTTTGAAAACCATTATTGAAGGCATGGGTTAGTTACGCTTTCTTCGGATGGTTTACTGTCATATTTATAAAGAAGAGCATATAAGCATATATAAAACTCTTATAAAAGAAGTACAAATAAAGATTATCAAAGTGTAGTCTCCAATGAAGATCCAGTTTTAAAAATATCCAGTGAAATAATCTACTTTCCAAAATATGATCTCTCCTAATTCTTGGGTCAGTTTTTGAGATCGTTTTTATCACTAAAAATTCAGAACTTAGTGTCTTCAGTACAATTACTGTCAACATAGATTGATGAAAAAGGAAGCAGATTCTGGGAATCAGTGAATATTTAGAACATCCACTTGCTCTCTAGGATGAGTTATCATATATTTAACAGTTTGTCTAGGAAATATTGCTGGCTTTGTTAATTTATCTTGTTCAGCAAAGTGTCTTCATACATAATGCATATACAATAAATATGACCTGCTTTCTAGAGAAGGATTTATTGCTTCAGATGGAAAAACAATAATTATGGCTGTAAGCTAGGAAAGTTGGAAAAACCTGAAAGAAATGGGTTTTGTGAAGTAGTAAATTTTTTCCATGTGTTGTGAAATTATTTATAGTCCACTCTCAGGAATAAGTACTGCTCTGCATATATAACCAAGATGTGGCCACAGAGCAGAAACTGACAGATAATAAAATAGTACTCCAGAATGTAGTTTGCAGTATCTGGCAAAACTGCTGACTGGTAATAGATTTTGATATACTTTATGGGGTGGAGAGTTTTGTACTGCCAATTAACTTGATCCATTGTTTATGCAGACAAAGAGGGAATCATATGTGGTTGTACTTCAAGGCACAGCTTCTATAACTGCCATTTGTGATGGCTTGCTGGCTTATAAAATCTATTGTTTTGAAAAATATTTAAAAAGTAAACAGCTAATTTTAAATCAAAGTAAGGATTTTTTTCCCCTTGGAAAGTCTGGGAAGTGCTAACTTGAATTTAGGCATAAGTATGCACACACACACACACACACACACGTGCATATGTATATAGTCACAGACTAATAAATGTCTCCCCTGTGTAGGGGATTACTTGAACATTCATTACAGGGCATCCTTCTGCACAGCTGTTCCATTGCACTGTAGAGTAATAGTTCAGTGCTCGAGTGAAAAGCAACAGTCAGGACTTGCCTGTTTGTGAAAGTTAAACAAAATCATGCAGTTTTGGGTTCTTCTATTTTTCAGTGGTTTCATAGTCATTATTCAAACACTTTGAAAAATGCCCAAGGGTATTTCAATCTCCAGACTCACAACCTTAAAAAAGTAATGTCACAAACACTCAACGTTTCTTTAATTTAGCTGTGATTTATTCTAGTTTGTTAGATCAATATGTTTAATACACAGTTAACTTGGCACAGTGCCGTAGAGCAAGAAAGATTGTAAGTGACAAATGCTGCATTATTTATGACCACAACATGATATATACAATTGTTCGTGCTTTTACTCTTCGGAGATTTTGTAGTGATAAATAACATGTCAGATCAAATCACGTGTGTACAAAGATGCCTGCGAATGTAGACACCACATTAGCATGTTCCTAAATTACACTTTTCAACATCAAGCATTTGATGGAAACTGAGTGGCTTCACAGTGAAAAGACACATTTGTAATTACTTTGTTACTAATATATACCTCTTACCTCTTTCCAAAATGCCCCATCACACCTTAATTTTTGTTTTACCACTTTCCACTGGTGATTTTTTTCCCTGGCCTTTATCTATCTATGTGTTGCTCCTTTAGTGGAGCAATTATTCTCAGTACTGCTTATTGTTGTCTCTGTCTCATGCTGCTGGGAATATAATTAATGCATTTCCTAATGGTTTTCTTGCCTGCAGAGTTTGGCGACTTGGGAGAATGAAAACAAGATCTACTGCAAACAAACTCTTATTGAGGGAGATGGTCCCAAAACATACTGGACTCGAGAATTAGCTAATGATGAGCTGATTTTGGTAAGAACCTTCAACTCGCTCAATACATGCACCATATTAACAGGTTTCTTTGTTACCATGTACTATGAGTTACTGTTTTTCCTTACTTAAATCCATCTGGAAGACTACCATTTTCATAATCTTCTACCTTACAATTAATACATTGCTTTTTTTTCCTTTCTTTTTATTTTTTTTAAACAAATGGCGATATATGCATGTTCTGATATTGCATTTGTTAAAACTTTCACCATACTTGTACTGGTAGAATAATCACAGGTCGGCCACTTCTGCTCTGTAAATTCACAACAACATCAAGCAAGAATTTGCTTGATTTATTGCAGATTTTCTCTGATGAAAGTGAGATAAAGGCATTTGACCTCATTTCTGGGGAATCTTCTTTTTAGGCATGTGCATAATGTTGCTGCTTATCCATGGTCACATGGTATATAGCAGGAAAGATATGCATGTTGTTAGCATGCTCTAGTCTCTCCTGTTTATGAAAAACATGTCATTTCCTCCATATCTCTGCCACCTTCCCCAATTCTCTGATCACCTCCAAGTCGGATTCAGAATCGCCTTCATGAATTTCTTAGAAATACAGAGATTTGCGTATTTGCTGCCAGCCAACGTCCCCCCAGTGGTGTGTGAGCTTCCATCTGGCAGCAGCGTGACTGTGGGCATTCTGAGCAACATCTCTGCCACCGCCCGCCCTCAGTCACGGTTTGTTTATTCACGCTGTGCTTCCTTCTGTTAGAGTTCTCTTCACTGCATCTTCCCTCAGTAGTCACTCGGCATTAATGTACCAGTACCCACACCTGAGGAAAGACACAGTAGCACAGTTCAGCTTGAGTTCAGAATCATTTCATTGCACGTGTTCTTACTAGTGAATTCTGGATAAACAGTTGATTAGACTCTTACGCCTCATCAGTTCGGACGTGGGAGACAGGCTCCTGGAGTGGTGGGTAAGAAAACATCAAAGCAGGGAGGATTTGTTTCCATCTATCACACTAACTAAACCTCTGCACTGTAAAAAACAGCCTCCCCAGTGTTTCTCTAAAGCAGACAGAGTTCTGTTTTTAAGATTGCATCTGAAACTAAAACAGGACCCAAACCTAACCAAGTATAAACAAAAAGCTTCTAAGGTGTTAATATTATTCCAGACGTCTTGGAACAGTTCACTGACCCCTTATGAGGACATGTGCTGCTAGTGAAATCACACTGGTTTCTAATGAATGAATACTCCAATGCTGTGTAATTTCTTTTGACTCAACCACTGGAATTCTTTATATTATCACAAAACTTTGGAGGCAAAGTACTTTGATCTCTGCTTTGCATCTCTAGGTGAAATGCAGTGGACAAAATATATTCTCAACTATAACTTTTCCAGCTTTCTAACAATACATTTCTGTAGTTTATTGTTTAAGCAACAAGCTGGTGAGGGTTTATTATTTAAGCAACAAGCTGGTGAGGCAGCTGTTAAATAAAGTCCACTGCTCCAAACAAAGCAAGAAAGCAGCTCATAATACAATTGCCTCCTGCAAGCAGCAATGTGAACTTACCCTGCTGGGGAAGAATAATGAGTCTGGATAAGAAACCGAAGGGATTCAAAGATTTAAAGCCATTTAACCTTTTTTCTTGTTTAATATAGTCTGTTGAACTTTTCTGAATTAATTTTTTTCCAGTTAGGATATAAATTAGAAGAACTTGCTTCTTATTAAAGAAGAAATAAATATAATATTAAACATTAATAAATATTAATAATATAATATATAAATATATTATTAAATATTAATAAATATTGCATATATATTAATAAATATAATTTCCAATTATAGGAGCTCATAACTTTTGATAAGTTGGTTTACTGGTTAATTTCCTTTCCATTAAAATACACACATTTCTTTTAATCTGTATGTGTAGATTCAACTTCTAGTCATTACGTATTGTGTATAAAGAACCTAAATAATATGCCTAAAATTTGCTACTTCAAATATTTCTCTTAACACCACTGATCAAGCCACTTCTTGGAAGAACTTTCTGGTTGTGAAGCTAAACCACAGGAAGACTTCGAGTCTTTCAATGTAAAGAAAGCTTTAATTGAATCATATTTGAGTGCTTTTTTAACCCTGTCCAATTTATCAATTTCCCTCCTAAACTAAGAAAACCAGAATGGCATGTATTGTTTTGTTAGTGATCTAGCACCTGATGTTACGGTGATTTCATCTCCCTACTCTTATCTCAAATGATCTGGATTAATATGCAAAGGCTTTGTTGACTCTTTTCTGGTTTCCATTTCCCCACACCCATCCCCTTCCCATCTCTGGGAAGCTGGAATTACATTCATTGGTTGCAATGTGTGATTTTACTGTGACCATTATGAAAATCTGGTATTTGTTTCCAAGTGATCCAGATCATTCTCTCTGCATTTTTTACTATTCAATATGAAAAACAGTTTCGTTCTCCAATCTCTTTGAGCATAGTGGCCTCTTTTGCTTTATTAAGTATTATGACAATAATTGGTCTCAAGGACAAGCATTTTCAAGCCCTCATGACATTTGATAGGACTGAATGTACAAATCTTTTAAATATGTGGGTTGATGTTCCAGATCTGACTGCCAAAAGCTCAGCAATGAGGTGTTTCTGGGAGTAATGGTGGTGTGAGACCTCTGGTCCTTTGCAGAAGCTCAAATTGCCAAAATTAACCCTTCTTGGAGGCAACAGAAGGTTCTACTCTTTGGACAGAGACACAGGAGGATAAGCTACATTTTCTTGTCCGTGGTCTGTAATTTTAAAGCCCTAGAACATTCCTTCAGAGAACTGGGCTTTAGAAGCTAAACTATTTGAAGGGATTGGCTGAGGTGAGTTCAGCAGCTATAAAAGGGAACAAGGGAGGAATAAGAGCCCTTGGTGAGAAGACTCTTTTGATCTCTTGCCTCTCCACTGTGTTTGGGTTTTTCATCACTCCAGTGAACAAAGATTCAATATTAGATTATTTTATTTTATGCTTGGCAAATTTCCTTGGGTCTGAGTCTGCAACCCCCCACTTACTTCTTCAAAACCAAGATCACAATGAGAAGAAGAGATCTCTGTCTTCTCCTTTCTTTCTTTCTTCTTCCACCCTCAGAGCTTTCTTAGGGATCTTGAGGACCTGAAATTTATTCTCATTCAGTTTTGCTGCCCATATTGCTTCAAATATTTAACAATTCCCATCTTCACATTTCTCAAATCTCCCTGCTTACCTAAGAAATGTTTTGTGTTCCTTTACTCTCTGATGCACTTCAGAAAGGCTCTGCTTCTATTTCTCTATCCAAACAAATTTTTCAATAAGTCTTGAGACACCTTATTCGCTATTAGATGCGTTTGCAGAAGAAATCAAAGTCATATCCAGTTTGAAAGAAGTTGCAAGAATGTAAACTCTGTTAGACTGAGGTATGAATTGAAGAAAGGCTTGGGGTAACAGGCAAGGGGTAAGGAATTAGTTTTACTCTCCTAATATTGGCTGCATAAATGTTGGAGCTTTGCCAAATAATTTTGATCTAAAATGCTGCATTGCTTAGGGGATCCATTTGATTATGGTATTTTCCTAGTGTAAGGATATATTTTTCTCTCCAACACAGCATATTAAATAAAATGCAGTTATTAGCCCATACAATAAAACAAATCAGTGTTTAATTGCCATGACTACCACAGAGCTAAAATAGAAACCATATTACTCTATAATTATCAACCTTTCTTGCATCCTGGCAGAATAATTCCTTATGTTCTTCAAAGATATTTCCTTGGAGTAAAATGATGGTCTTCCAAGTCACATCGTGTCCTCTGGTACACAGATGCTGAGAACACTCTATTTAGTTAGCAAAGGTTTTCTTTACCTTCAGTTCCTTCAGTTCTCCTTAGCTCCTTGCAGCATGGAGAATAAAATTGCTCATTTTAGTAGGTAAATAATATTTGGCTCATATAATGGCAGATGTAGGCCTGAAGTCCTGTTAGAACTGAAGGATTCTGTTCTTCCTGTTAGAAGAAGAATTCTTTCAGCCAAGGAAGGGAAAGAGGATCAAGTTCTGCTTTATAAAAAAGATGGTCTGAAAGCTAGAACATTGATCTAAAACTAGAACATTGCAACTTCTTTTATCAGAGCTGTTTATTCTAATCTCATCTAATGCACTTGGAATTTCAGTGCTGCATTTTTAGAATTACTGAACAATGTAGATAAAAATGGAATATGCAAGCAATGAAGGTGGAAAGGCTATTTCCCCACCAAAGTCCACATTTATTTGTCTTGACTATATTGTACTGTACTTTAGGATTGTAATGCATACAGAGTCAGGGTATCTGTATTTACAACTCTACATTCATAAACTATACTTATATTAGCATTTGAACAATCAAGATCAGAATATAACACAAAAATATATATTTCTTTTATTTGTTTGAAAATTATAATCTGGAATTAAGTGCCTTTTCTTCCCTTTGTTATACTCACAATGTTTTTGTTGTTACTGTGTGTTTTTGTCAGGGACATTAATGAGCTATCAATCACTTATGTAAGTCAGAAGAACAAAAGGTCTGCTCTTTGCAAAGTTAAAGGATGCTGCTTACAAATATTGACTATTCATATAAGACACATTTATATTCAAACTTTAGGTGCATTGCTGCTTTCACGGCTGCTCATGCCTCTATAGATTTAAGTTTAATCTGTAACACACAAACATTTTAAAGTGGATTATTACTGAAGAGGGCCTTTAAAAACAGCTTCTGACCACATTTTACACAGTTCACCTATCACACGGGGGTTCTCAGAATCAATTGTAGCAAGGGTCAAAGATCAGAACATTGGTAGGGGTTCAAGCATGGTTTCTATTCTACATTCCCTCCTCAGAAAAATCATGCCATACTTGATTAAAACTGGTGAACTGTGGAGCCTAGATGAGCGAGTGAACATTTTTTAAATGATTTTGCTGACTTCTGAAATTAAACATAGTAGGTCAGAAGGATCAATGCAGATTTGGAAAGAGACTTTGCAGCAGAATGCTGAAATGCATGATATGCCTAAGCCTTGTATCAAACAGTGTCAAACTACCTAAGTGTTTAACTTTTCTATAACTTTTGGAGAGTCATCTTATATAAAATCAATTATCAGAAGAAGGGTCTAGTCATATCAAGCTCAGAATGAGGGGGTTGCTGCTGTCCTCATTAGGGCAGCCTTGACAGAAGTTCAGAAGCCTCTGCACGCATGTGTGTTGCATGGGCCTAATGCTTTAATTTACTCTTTGCCATGAGCAGATTTACAAGAGGGCTTAGGGATCTGCAGCCCCTGCTCACTACTACAGTCTTGTCTGGATCACATCCCAAACAAAGAAAAAAGCCAAAGCCATCTGCATTTTGGCTGCACCCGATCCTGAATGCAGCCTTTTGTAATATCATTTGTAGCTTAGATGTCCTCTATGCAGTGGCTTTCAGCTATAACTGGGAGATACCATTGTCTCAGATCTCTGTCATTCATTTGCTGCATGACTTTGAGGAAACTGTATCATATAGCAGTGCTCAAACACAAATACTGACATTTAGGCTCCTTGAGAAATCATCTAATTTTGCATGGTGCTGTAAATTGATATCCTGAGAACATCAGGTTGTGTATTGGGTGATTTGTTATTAATAGCCAAGTTTGAAAGTAGGGGCTGCACATTCAATGACTATGGCCTTGTAAAGATCAACTTCTTTCCTAAAATATTAGGGGAGTTGGGAGAAGAATGGAAATAGGCAACATGCCTTTGTTGTGAAGATTTTTATCTTTATTCTAGATAACATGGAAGTTTGCACGCAGACAAAGCCTTTTCTGAGGATTCAGTAATACCTTCTTCTTCTAAGTAATACCTTCTTCTTTTCTCCATCAGTTTGCTGATGGATTCTGTCTTTCTTTTGTAAGTTCTGTCTGCATTTTGATCAGTCATGAGCAGATAAGGGGATTTTTGCATACACTGGCAGAAGTGATCTTTCCCAGGTGATTGTTTCAATGACACTTTTCCTCATTATACTGTGTGCTCCACTTACCACAAAGTCTCCTCAGCAAATGTCTATAAAGAAGGCCTTCAAAAAGCAGATTTGCTCCTACAGAAATATATTACTGCCCTGTAATTCTCTTTTAATCTCTCATGATGTCAGTGGTCATCAGATTTTGAGTGAACTGAGAGAGGTCAATTTATTGGATTATCCCCCTGCGCAGGGCTTGGTTTGCAGTGTGCTTTTGGACTCTTAGCTACAGATTATGACAAGCTAAGTGAAGAAAACAGTTCTTCAATTTGCAGTCGTTGCACATTTAAAATCCTATTCTAGATTTAGATAGAAGCCTTGCTTTGTAGCATTTTATGAGATAAGTGGGACCTTTCCAAGCCAATGAAAAGGTGGTGGATGCATGTGAAAATCATGCATCTTCTCGTTACATCTGAATTACAGTTTGGTCACACTGCACTTTTTTTAGTTGCTCTGGTGGAACTTCACCACCAAATGGCCAGGATTGCTCATTCTCTTTTCATTTGGAAGTTCTACTCCTTTGGGTCATGGAAATCTTTAAAGTCTGCTCATTGGAACAGGAACTATCACTTATTTTGAGTCTAGCATTAGAACCATAGACACTAACCTGCTTTATTCCAACCATCAAATACAAGGATCTAAATGTGAAGAACAGAGGAATAACTAAATCTTTTGGATTTGGATCCTCCCCTGACCTTGGGCCCAGCTGTACATTAGATATTTCTGTGAGTTACCACAAGAAAAAGAATGCAGCAAGTTTGAACATGTTCCTCCTTGCTTTCTTTAGTAACACTGAGTGGAGTTTTATCAACAAATGAATAGTAAGTCACAGTAAGATAGGAAAACACCTAAGTCCACATTTAAACCTCCACATAACCGTGACAATAAAGCCCTTTATTTATGTGCCTGAAAGTACATTGTTAATAATCTGAATGTGTGTAAGGTATGAAATCTAAGTGTTAAAAAAAACAGCTTATTCCTGAAACAGGACAGAGGCCACATAACCTAAGCTGGATCTTCAAGGAAAGGATGTCTTGGTTGTTTGAGAAGTGCCCAGTGGTTACATGGTACTCCAGAATAATTGTAAATGTGCTTTGCATGATTTCTATCTCTTTGTAATCTAGATTTAAAGACATTATTGTGTTAAATTATAGTGGTTTTCCAGACTGTGAGAGTGGTGTGTTGCGGAGTCCTTGTGTGTAGCAACTGATTTTTTTAAATTTGGGGTCCCTGAATATGTCCATATTTTCTGCACATGATTTTTTGTCCAGAGTAATTTGAATGTAACCCTTGGCCTGAAATTTTCTGAAGTCCAGAAGTCTAGCTGAAGCTGGATGTTGGAAGTAAAGCATGAAAATGAGGATCCTATGTCCTGTGTCACAAACATGCTGAGCTGTGACTGACTGAGTGCACAGTAGCCAGTCTGTGTGCTGCTACTCACCCATACTGCTGAGCTTTCCTAGAAAGTCTCATGTCTTTTTTCTTCCTCCACAAATTTCAATCTTTATTTTCACACTCTCTCCTGTGAATCTTCCAAGGAAGCTGCCAGTTAGACTACACTGGTGTCTTGGGGGCAAGCTCTGTCCAGGAGCAGAGCCTTAGAGCAGGACGCTGCAATTTCAGACACTCCGATCTACAGTGGCTCCCGTGCAGTATGAATCACATCTATTTCAATTTACTCTTCCCTGCAGTGTTCCTTCTCAATAGAGCTGTTTATCTGTTCTGAGAATAACTGCTGCTGCACAGAGCTTTAGGGGAAGGAGTTTCTCTCTTAACTTGTCTGGAAGAACAGACTTAAGTTGGTCAGGGAGGTTACATGAGTTTTGGCAAATGGCTGCTGCAGCTTTCTCATTGGAATTGGCTGATGTGGCACCCACTCCCATCTCATGATGTGGCTGCATGGCTGTGCAGCTCCAGCTGTCAGACTGGGGCTGTGCCATCTCTGGGAGAGCGCTACACAGGAACTGTTTTACTACTGTTTATGATTTGTGTTGAAGTAGCAGCAGGGGACCCAAACCTCCCTGTGCTTAGCAGTGCCTGAATGTGAAAGACAATCACTGGTGCAGGGATCTTACAGTCTCCACAGAAAAACTCAAGCCCTGGATGGTCTTGACTCTTATCTCCTCTCTCTGGCAAAGCTCCTGCTGAAATAATTTTGCCTCTGTGGATAATTTGGAAATGTTGAAGGGAGCCGTAATAAGGGTATTTGCAGCTGGTGCTGTGGACAGTAGAGAACTATCCACATCCTTTAATGTTCATTTTCAGGTGTATTAACATATAATCTAAAAATATATATTAAGCATTGATATGATATTGATATGCATAAAAACAAAGTCTGTATCTCCAAAATACTAACAGACTTGTGTCCCCAACAAAGTGAAAAAAATATAAGCCAGAGTCAGTTTTAAAGCCAAGTCTTTACAAAAAATTGGCCAAAACAGGTGTAGAAAGCATTAAAGCAAATAGCCCAGGTGAATTTTCATAATGCACTGGGGTAGTTCTTAATGCATGCTTTCCAGTGAAACCTTGGCAGTGACCACAGCCAGACATCCCACCTCAGAGCTTGTTAGTGCTGAGCTCAAAACCTTCTGTCGGCATAGCTGAATGTGAAGTTTTTTGCAGTCTCTATTTCCTCACTCTTGCCCCTATTGTTTCCTTCGTGCTTAATGGCTTAAATTTTAGCCTACCAGACCTGAAATTACATACAAACACTTTGGGATTCGGGTGGCTTTCTCTTCCCACCATGACTGTCCTGCCTACATGTCCTGATAATATGTAGGGCATTCCAGCTCCCTGTCATGGTTGACAAACTCACTGGTTAAGGACACAGTGTCCTGAAGGAAGGTTGTCACTGGCACTGCCCACACTCCAGCCTGGAGGGGACGGTCTGGTGTCCCAGCATGGGCTGCCAGCCACTTGCAGCAGCTTTATGTTTACAGGTGTATGTCCTCCTGGTGTTCATCTTTCCTCCACTGACTTCATTTGGCTGCTTGGATTTATATCTGCATATACCAAAGGATACCTTTGGAACATTCCATCTGAATTTCACCCTCAGCACTTCTAGTTCAAAGTGCTGCAACCGCTTCTAAATATAGCAACAGTGCATTCCAAATTCACTTTATTTTCTCATGTTTATTTATCAATTCATGTGCCAAGAAATTACAGAAAAAGAGAATTTATGCATCATTTATCACTCTGACAAAATCCATCCTGTCCTGAAAAACAGGTCATTTACATTGCATTCCTCTTTCAAAATTACTTCTTTCTTTACTCTCATCTGTCAAAAGACATAAGAAAAAGTATTTATGCTGTAGAACTAGTTACTTCAGTAAAAATAACACTTTGAAATGGCGTTAAATGTTTGCTGGTTCTATCTCTTCTGATTGATTTTTATTTCTTTTCCAGACCTTTGGTGCTGATGATGTTGTGTGCACAAGAGTTTATGTAAGAGAGTAAAAACATCAATTTACTTGTCATCTGGGATGAAGTGGAGAACTGTGAAAACCCCCAATAAAAGGAGTATCTGTGTGTGCTGTTACTAATGCAGTGTTGTATGTGACCGTGTGTGTTGTATCTGAAGCCAGATCCTCTGTTATGTGTAATTTGCTTTCAGTTTTCATTTCAGACACTGTTCCTTCCCCTTTTATGATATCAATTTTCATGTCTGCTTTGTATTTTGTAGTTGTCACTTGCTATGGTTTCCTCAGTTATTAAACTTATTGGGCATAACTCACAGCTGTTCGGGGTGTTTTTAATTGAAAACCCAGCAGTGCTTTGGTTAGGACTGAATCACTTTTTACCCTGTGCTGAAGTCAGTGTGGAGTTTCCTTGCTGTTGGCCCTTTGCTGTCAGGGAGCACCTCCTAGGGCAACACAAATTTTATTTTTTATTTGTTGATAAAACAAAGGGATGGAGAGCAAGTGGATGGCAAGGCCTTTCACAGAGCTGCAGGATGCTCTCTTGAACCCAGAGCTCTGCTCCTTTCCTTCTTTCCTTCTTTCTTCCTTCTTTCTCCTCTCTCTCTCTCTTGTCCTCTCTTCCTCCCTCTTGAGGAATAATTTGTGTATGCTGTGGTTGCTGGGACTGTGATTCAGCTGAACCAGACCAGACGAGGTGAGATCTTTGCTCTTTCCTGCTGCCTCTCTAAAGGGTGCCCAAAGTTCCCCATTGAGACCTGCAGCATCCACGTACAAAACCCAGCTGTATCTACAGGACAAATAACATCCTAATCATGACTAATACTTATTGTCATCACACCCAAGCACCTCAGGCCTGATCAGAGAGCCAGAAGAATCTGACAGACTTTACTTGTTTTGGCCATAAAAAAAATAAAGCTGAGGAATGCTGCTTTTCTCCTACCTTCTCACCTGTGACAAAGAGAATTTCCAACGGCTTCACTCCCCCTCCATGTTACAACTCTCACTTCCGGTGATTCGACTTTTCATTCTTTGAGCAACTAAGTTTTTCACAAACCAGGGTCATAGTTCAAGAATGAAAGAAACACCAAATTTAATGTATTTATTCTGGTTCTGGCCGCAGCACTATCAAGTATTAGATGCAAACTAAAGAGACATTCCACTAATCAACTAGATAGTCTTCAGTTCTTCAGCCTTAGAAGTGTCTGGAGATTGAGACTAGGAGCACTACTTATTTCACTGCAATGTCCAATCTGACCAGCTTTTTTCTTTGCAAGAATAATTTTTCTGCTTCAATTTTCCTCACAATATCACACAATAATGCAAGATTTTTAAGAAGTTCAGTGTTAGCAGAATATAAGCCCTGGATTCTGCTCACTACTCGCAACAGGAAAATAGGACCAAAACTTAAACATCTTGGGACATCCATGACAAATTACTCTGTCTTTTCATCCCTCACATAGCTATGCAGAGAAATCCCCTTTAATAGGATTGCCAAACTGCCATGGAGAAATCAGCCAGCTGATCTATTTATTGCAGTGTGGCCTACAGAAGCACAAGAGGAGAGAAACATACAGTAATTTTCTGTCTCCTCTGCTCTGACAGGTCATGCTTGCTTTCTCTCTCTCAGCACTCAAGATACCATATTGCAGCTGAAAGGAGAGTTCTTTTCTTCCACACTCTAATCTTAAGCCAAATCCTGTTCCCAAGACCTATTGGTATCAATTACAGTGCATGCTGGCCCACACTGAGGCAGGGGCTGAAATCAGTTCATTGAGGTTTGGATACAGCTGAAGCTACCCCCCAGTAAGAACGAAACCAAGAGGGAGGATGACAGAGATCTATCTTTATTTTCTATCTTCCTTTAAGATTCAAATTAAAATAGTTGGGTGTTTTGTTATAAACAAGTTCCACTTCAGGAGTATCTGGATCTGCTTGTGCAATCAGCTGTGCCAAAGGGACACCACAAAAAAGTGCCAGCCTTTGAGCTTGCTCAAAGCTGCTCAGGGATGCAGACAAAACTGTCTTGCCACATCAAAGCTGAGCAGTCAATAACTCTGTGTTGCAGGACATGTTGACACAAGTCATATCCCAGAGCACCAGGAGCTCGCCAGCACCACAAAGGCTTTGCCTTCCACCTCCAAGGTGTGGGGTTGATGTGGGGGCTGGTACAAGCTGAAGAGGCAAGTACTAGAGACAAAGCCAGTGAGTAGCAGGGCTGTTTTGCCACTCCAAGATGCCACTCTTAGCAATGACCTTTTCCACCTGTGTCTAGAACAGCCCTGATGCACAGTTTGTGAGGGTTCAGCAAGATATTGGCATGAGCCTCACTGTCTAAAGCCAGTGAGTGCATTTAATGGAAGCAGCGATTTCTGTGTTTCATTTCTAGGAAGGCTCAAGCTAAGCTGTTGTGCTGCTCAAGCAAATGTCCTTCAGAAAACTTTCCCATCAACCGGAAAGTACCAAGTCAGGTTTCCATCCAGCTGGCAATTACTATCCAAGTAGTAAAGCATGAGCTATGTAATGAGCTTGTAGGAGTTATGATTAAAAACAGGCTCTGGAGATACGAGCTACCCTGAATAATTGGGAACTTTCTTCTTCCAGGCTTGAAGCTGTTCCCCTAAGCTTCATTTGCAGTCTGGCATGACAGAAGTTCCTTTCTTTAATAATTTCAGTGTGGAAGCTTCACCACTTGATTGAATTTGTGAAGTTATAATAAACTTACTGGTGCATGGGTAAATTCCTATGAACAGAGACTAGAACTGGTCCAGGGTGTTAGTTTTATGGCTCATTGTTGAAAGTGCAAAGGCCAAATTGCATTTTGTGAGTCCTCTTGGATTTAAAAACCTTCAAATGTAGGCACTCAAGGATTTGGAGTGAATTTATTGGCCAAAAGCCTTGCAGTTGTCTCCTGTTTTGTTTTTTTTTTCATTGCTGAGATTAAGCTCCTTTGGGAACATGGAAGTTAAATAATGCCATGGCAGCCAAGAGAGACAGTTTTATCCACTTTTTCTGTAAAAAGTCATGAATTCACACACACACACCCCTAGATGAGGCAATGAAAGCAGAGTAGAGTTAATGTAGCTTGCATCCACAAAAATTAAGTCTCATGATGTCTGAGTGTTAAATGGTTGCTTGGCAGAATAGGGTCCTGAAGGCTTCAGGCAGCTGCTCTCTGCACACAGGAGGGAGGAACTTTTATAGGCAGAAGTGCCAGGACAATGGAGCACCTAAGGGTTACATAAGTGGTTTGTTGATTACTTGATAGCATGTGGATGTCTGAAAAGGGCCCCAGGGATTTCACGGTTAATGCCTTCCAGATTCAAGTCAAAGAGATGCTGTCTGTGGCTCTAGGCAATCAGGGACAGAGCCTGGCTCACAGTTACGTGCATCAGGGGACAGGCAGAAACTTCCCCTCATGCTGCTGTGTTCTAAGCAACACTTTGTGGCTTGGGAAGCCTCTGAGGTTCCAAGCACTGACTGGTGACAAACATGGCCCACGTCTGTCTGGATGGCTGCTGATTGACCACTGGATGCAGAAGCACCATCCCCATCTGCTGTCTTGCACATCTCTGTGCCCTAGAAGCCCAACTGCTGAGCTCTGCAGTGCTCGATGCTGATGGCCAAAGGACTTTCTGACCATAGAAATGAATGCACGAGGGAACCTTCCTTGTGAGTGTATTACATACTGTTTATGTTCGGGAGCATTTCTCCACACAAAGGCAGCAGAATACAGCCAGATAAGAAGGTGAGAACTCTTCCTCCTTCAAGTTTAAAGACTTGGTCTTGCCATTGTCTGAACAGTCCTTGAATGGATACAGTACGAGTATTCAGTATTATGCCTAAACATAACTTTCTACAGTTATTTTAGATATCCTCTGATTCCAAGACATCTGCACGAAGCAGGATCTTCAGGGGAGCTGTACCTTGTTTTGGAAGGGCAGCAGCAGAGCAGGGACAAAGCCTGAAGGTGTCACAACTGGGGTGGCTGTGACTGGGCGAGTGACTGCCAGGTTCTGTGCCTGCAGGCCTGGGACTGAGCCCTGCACGGGCCACGCTGCTGCAGCGAGACAAAGAAAGGGTTATTTGGGTATCTGCAGCAACTTCGCACATGGATAACATTTCACAACAACAAGACTTGCCCACATGACTGGAACACTAGGATCCAGCCATGTTCTCTGCCCTAAGGCAAGAAGAGTTCATTTTAGGATCTTCCTTTGATTTTCCATACTTTATTCTTAAGCTGCTTTCATAAAACATTTATTGTTTTTCTTCAGGAAAAAATAAACATCCTAACCAGTAAACAGATCAGACAGTGAAGTTGGATTCAAAATAATCCACAGTGGGAAACTCAAAATATGAAAAAAATGCGCAGCCAGAAATGTGACAGTGACTGCATTGAACAGTTCACAGGTATCTGCCTCACCTGCTCTTTTTGTGTGGATCAGAGCTGTCCCACTGCATGCTGTATGCTCTGGAGACCTAGTGCTGCTTTAGCTCAAGTGATCACTTCTTGCACATTGAGTGCAAAGAGAACATTTTTGCTAACAAGAAGCCCCAAATCCCACACGGCTGCAGAATCCAGACTCTTTGAACATTTTTAAAATACATGCTCTCTGAGCTCTCTGAGCACTGCCATGTCAGAAGTGGAAGAACCTGATGCTCTGCTGACGTGATCTGTGGCAGGCACACAGTTCTTTGGCCATGTTCTCAGAACAAAGAAGAGCATGGCAGCTAAACTCTTACAAGCCTGAGTAAGATTTGCTGTTAGAATTTGCTGTATGGTCACACATTGCAACCAGAGAAGAAGGTGGTGAGGCTCAAAATGGTTTCTGCAGCAGACAATACCACAGTCTTCTGCCAGATACTGCTCTCTCCTGCACAAACCAGCTACTCATGAGGAGAGGCAGCTCAGTTGCTCCAGCAGAAAGAATGTGACAGCCTAGGTGACTGCATGAACTACAGATTTCTTAAAAGCCTTGCAGATACGTATCTCAACGTTAATCTTTACAGGATGTTCATGTGGAGCTGGGGGACTGATTTCATCATAAGTCTGATGAGTTCACAGAAAGTTTTCAAAGGGCTGAAGCTTTCATGTCTAAGCAGCTGCTAGTGCTGGGAGATAAAGGTGCAATTGGAGTTGCAGTGTTCTTACAGAATTGCAGATAGGAATAGCTATAGTGGGTCAGTGTAAAGGTCCTCTCCTCCTCACTTAGAATTCAGTGCCTGAGACTCCTCCCTGAGATTCCTGCGAGCCTGCATATCAAAGTTACTCAGAAAGATCTTCTGAGCACTAATATATCTATGGTCCATATCAAGTGCTGAGATTCTGTTGCTTTTACGACGCTGATGATTGCTGAAGCTATTGCTTTCAATTTCACTCGCTGCAGTTGGGAGATTTTTAAAATGTTCCATATATGGAAGTTTATGTAGAGCTGACACTATGCCATAATGATGCGTAGTGAGTCTGGAACATCTAAATAACGATATTAATTTACATGAACCTCCATAGGGTGTGCCAGGACATCAGCAATGACTGCAGTGAGAAAGCCTGTCCCTGAAGTAAGCACCTAATAACTCTTTTTGCAGGAATTTTTAACACTGAGCTTAGGCATGTGGCAAGGCTAGAGACTGGGAACATATTGCAGTTATTATGGAGCTTGAAGTCCAAGTTCCTTTTAAGACACGTCACTAGTAATGTGTTTTAATCAGAAGTATTTTAGTGAAGTAAATTGGAAGCATCTGGACCTGACTGGCATCATGTTCTTTCAAGTGTGATTTACTCCATAATTCCTTTAATGAACTGGATATCAATACTATCTGATGAACGGGAAGAATAAACAGTAAGGATCTGTAATGCTTTCCATTAGTACAGGTTATAAAGATATGTTGCTGTTGTTGGTTTTGTTGCAGCAACAAAAGAAATCTTCAAAACAGGTCACAGGGCAGCTATGGGAATGGTCAGAGTGCTGTAAAAGGACCATTTTCAGGGACAGAGCTTTCTTCCTTGCTTGTTTAAGTAACAGGAGAATTAGTTAATCCAATTATTTACCACGAACATTTCATCCTGCTGGAAAAATATCTAAGAATATACTCCAGGACTTGGGATGGGGGCACCTTGCAATGTTTCTCCTGACCTCATAGTCAGGGTCCCAAGAGGTATGGACACAAAACTGTGTTTTCAAGAAAGGGAAGAAGGAGGCAAGAGAGGTGTGGTGTGTGTTTGTCTGTGTGTGAAATAGCCATCGTGTCACAGGTCCTGGTTATCACACAGCTCTAGTAGTCCTTGCTAAAGATGAACACAGTGCTCGCTTGCTTTTCTTTCAATTTATTGGAAAGTGACCCATTTTGTTCAAAAGTTATTCACTTCTACCTGACTGAAACATAGAGAGATGGCATGACTGAAAGACTTCACCCCAGTCTTGGGGAACCAGGCTGAAATACATTGAGACATGTACAGGTGACACAGTTTTAGTGACAGAAGGAATACTGGACACTCCTTTGGGTAGGGTGAATGGTGCTATGAAATGAACCATTCCATTATTTTCCCAAAGCTTTTGGGTTTTGGCATGGGGGTTGACACTGTGGCACACGAGATTTTTCATGTGAACACAAATAGCTCTTTCCCCTCTCACCACAGCTAGTACTTAGTGTGTCAGTATGTCAGTGGGGAACACTCTGCATTGTATATCAAAGTCTAAAAAATCTCAAATATAATACTTGGAACCATAGAAGGATCTCTGCATAAAGCCCTGAATCTGTTCCAGGGAAGGGAGGAGGAGAGAAAGGGAATTTATAACTTTTTCTATAACTTTTTTTCCTTCTTAATTTTGGCTGAGAAACAAAATTTAAGGAAGGGTTTGGACACTTTGCCAAAATTAAAAGCCTGGGAAGAGCTTCTTTGTAGGCTTTTTAACTTACATGTATTTGAACAAATTGCTGTATAGCTCCCTAAACTGTTTGACATTTGCTCTTGTTAGGGCAAATTATGGTTACATCTACTTCTGACCCGGATATTTTTTGAAAGAGTAAGTTGCTCTCTACTAAGTTCAAACAATTGCTTGTGCTAAATGCTTGTAATAAGTGCAGTGGCCTGCTAAATTAAGCCTGAATTAATTCAGGATATGTTAATTTTATGAATACTTTTGAATAAGTAATTATCATTTTGCCTGAAGCCTGTCATTTGGATGCTGCAATAATTAGGGTGCCCATTAGCCAGATTTCATCATCTAATAATACAAAGTAAATACAGAGGGAAATTGAGGAGAAGAAGTTGATATCTTGAAGAAGAAGATATTGGGATAAGAATTTAAAATACACTTCTCTATGAGCAAGACAGGAGTTAACTTTCGAGTTTCTGGAGCCGGTTCAAGAGCCCCACGGTGCAGGCGCTCCTGTGGCAGGCAGCAGCCGTCACAGCTGGGTGGCTGGGGGCAGAGGCAGCCCGTGGGGATGGCAGGGAGCCACCACTCTTTGTCCTGGGCACAGCACAAGCCTTGATGGCAGCCCAGAAACATCCAGCTGGTAAAGAGAACAGTTCACATAGCTGGTCGTAAACAGATGAGATCAGTCTCAAGGAAATGATGAGAACCTACAAACGTCAAGGTGCTCACGGGCTGGCAATGGTGTGAATGTCCCTCTCAGTTAACCAGTCCTGGAGGCACATAATCACCCTGTTATACTGACCTCTGGGCAGCAATTTTAAACTTATTCCTATGAAATTGATTGTTGCTTTGCAAGGATTTTACTATCATAATTACCCACATATATGTAAAGGTGCTTTTTAAGATAAAGTTTTCTCTCTGTAGTTTGGACAAACGTTCCCAGTGGAGTCCACTGAGTTTCTGCACTGCACAGAGTTCATACCTGCAGCACAGAAGATGGAGGGAGCTAGTTGGCTTTGGAGAGTTATCCATGGCAACAAAATGTGGGAAGAGCTCAGGGATGCAATATACAGAGCCAGTGCCATTCAGCAGCCCAAAACTTGGTTTTGGTCAAAGGAAACAGCTCTTGCTCCTCCTCTGCCCCTGCCTGAACAGAGTCAAGATATGACTTTCTGGCTGAGTCTAGGGATAAGGCTCAGGAACGGAGGAAATGACAGGAAGGTGAATGGTCAGGAATCGCAGCCATGAACAGAAGGTGTTTGTGAGGGAGACACTTCTACCCCTTCAAAATAGATGCAAGGGTGTCCTTACATTTAAGGATGTCTTACACAGCTTTTTCACTCCTCCTAGCTGAGGTTTCAGTCCTGCAAGCCGTGTTCAGTGCTGCTCACCTGACAGCAAAACGGTTCCTTGCTCAAAGCTTCTTAGGATGTGCTGTCCAAGCACACACATGCTTCAGCACTAGGAGATCTTGCTGCAAGGCTGCTCAGGGTAGCTACTGGTGTAGGCACAAAGGATTTCTTTCAAAGTCCATTTGGAGAGTGCCAGCTGCATTTCTAACGATGAAAATAGCAACTATTTGCTAATAGCAACAAATAGCAATAGTGCCTTTTGTATATATGACTTTAAGGGCATAATTTGTCTTATATTAGTATAAGAACTACTGTCTTCTCAAGCATGTAGTGTTGCAAGAATAGCCAGAAGGCACTCAGCCTGCATGAGCCTTCATCAGAGATGTTTTCTCCACAACACATGGCAAAGTCCTCTATTGTTTCTGGGAATCTTTGTAGCTTGAATGCATTATTCTGCTGTCTTGTCATCCATGTGCATGATAAACTGGGCATTCTTGACTATTGTTTTATAAAACTGTGGCTAAGAAATTGAAATGGCCTTTTATTTTATTTGGGCAATGAAGTGATTTATGAAAAGACATATCCACTTCCCTAACGGGGAGTCCATGTGTGCTTTAAGCCCCAGAGCTGACTGGGCTGAGACTATGCCTTTGCCATAGTTGTTACCATTGGTATAATTGGAGGGCAGAGGAGGACTGAGCCCCTTTACTGCCCCCAACTCTACTGTGCTATGCGCTGAACAAAGATGGTTTGAGGCCCTCTCAAGATGCAGCCTTTGTAAATGCCCTGGAACAATAGTCCTGGGGACAGAAAGGCACACTCCTCTTCCCCATGGGGTTCAAATGATCCGCACAGAGGTTGTCATCTCTTAAATTTCAGTGGCGAGCTGGAGGGACAGGAGGGAGATTTAAGCAGCACAGAAAATAAATCATTCACACAGCTTTGTTTCAGTGCCTCCCCTCTCACGTCTCCCCACAGCAAGGCCTTTCTCCAGAGCCACACCATTTTCACTTCACCAGATTTTTGGCCTCAGTCTGTCTGGGAAACCTTGCCCCATCTGTTGGGTGGGTGTGTGTCTCAGACAACTCTCACTTGCATGAAATGAAGCTGCGCCCAGCTTTATCTGCAGCCACAGCTGAGTGCATCCACCTTGGTTGGGCAGCCATTGAGTGAAGTTGGCTGAGCCTCTTGGCTTCATCTGGTGAAAGGTAAATGACTGAAAGGACGAGAACAGGGGTTTTTAATTGCCAAGCCACTTGAATCAATAGGGAACTCTGCATGCTACTACGTGTGGTCTCCATGGACCCCATATGAAAGATGAAGGCAGCTGTGGCCTCGCTTCATCACCCTTGCCTCAATCAATAGCTACCAGCTTTTAGAGTCCCAAAAGGTGTGATTAAGTCTCTGCTGGACGAAGTTAGCGTTTCCTAGCATATATCCCATTGTCCTGACTGAAAGGACCTAAAAGCCCTTATTCTGTGAGGGTTAATGACCAGATGTCCCTGGAAGGAAGCCCATCAGCCCTGGGCCTCAGTGCCAGCAATTACTGCAGCTGATTTCATTCCCCTTTGCATCCTTGTCACAGCTTCGGTGGCAGCGTGAAGCATTTCACTTGGGTAAAGGAGCCTATGGGTGCAGGGATAAGCCAGTGATGTCCTGGGAGGGGACTGGAAAGAGACTGGTGTTATTCTATTCTATTGCTCTTAGTCTATGACAGGATGCATCAGAGGGGTGCAAACTCAAACCCTTCCACACCTGAGAGTGTGGTAGTGCATGGTTCAAGTCCATACATGTAGCACTTACTCTGAGGCAGTCCCTCTTATGGAGTGGGTGCTTGGGTAAATGTGACAGTGCCAGCAAGGCCTGAATCAGACTGTTCCCTTGTCAAGCAAACCTTGTCAAGCTGCCTTGTTACAGCAAGGCTTTAATAATTCCTGAACAGGACATTTGCACTGTCTGTGTGAAAACAGTAAGGACAAGTTTATGGTTTGCAGCAGTAGATGCTTCAGCACCTTTAACAGGAAGGGAATGGGCAGTCTACTTTGGAGAAATTAATAAACAAAGAAAATGTTGCCTCATAGGGTGTAGGTACATGACACATTTAGGAGACTAATATTGATACATCATTCTCAAAGGGCCATTTCAGTGTCACCATTTTCACGCTGAAATCTGGCAGTACATTCTTTGACTTAAAAGAGCCCTCTGAGTAGCTGCCTTTCTTGTATTTTTCTTTCACTCTGTCTCATTGTTGATCCCAGAGCTCTGGAGGCTGTGAGGATGCCTCACTCCGAGGAAAACACTGATACTGGTACCCTGCTCTCCACATGGTGTATTACTGACAGTACAATTGGATAGGGAATTTGGTCAGCACAGTATTACCAGGGTACGTGGTAATTACCAGAGCATCATTATTAGTCTTATGGCATGTTTTTAAAGTTATTAATTAAAGCTTTTATCTTCCTTTGCACATTAGAATTTTGAAAAGCATTGAATAGCATTAATAAATCTTTAGTCCCTGTAGCCAGCACCAGCTTAGCTTTTGGAGAAAGAAAAGCCATGGAAGTCTTCCTTCCAGGCAGTTGTGCCTTGCAGGCGAGCCTGTGTGTAAGGACAGATCATTATGGATTTGCTGCTCCAGGATGGAGGGAGAAATAAACTTACATATGCAGAGAATATGGAGCACAGATGAATGCAGCCATGATTCAGTTTGAGTGCAAGATTATTTTCCTTTGAAATGTCATCAGAAAGCATTTCCTCACAATGTAGGTCACAGCAACAAAGGCTGTGGGAGGGATTGACTGAAGACAAAAAGAGTGAAACTGAAATTACCTATGTTCAACAGCTGTCTAAGTCTAAGCCAGATGTTTGCAACATTAAATACTCTGTGGCAACAGAGGTCTGTAGCCATGTAGACCCTGTAGTGGGAAGAAATTGAATTGTACATTTCTGTAAGTCCACACAATGACCTCGTAACTATCTTACCTGTGCTATTGTTAAAAGTCTCTGCTTCTCTTCATGCTAAAAGTGTGCCAAACACTCATTTTCACAGCTAGCTCATATTATGTTTTTCCTAGTGCCTCACTTCCTTGCCCTGAATAAAATAATTGTTCTTTGAGCTCAGTACATGAACCAAACATTGAAAGAGATTAAGATGACTGGCAGATGATGGGAAACAGAAAATGCAGATAGACTCATTCCACATAAACAAATATTTTGAGGTGCACTACTCACTCAAACTGATTAGTTTGCCATCTGTAGGCAGAGCTACAGAGGAAATTAAAAAGGTGGAGTATGCTGAAAACTGCAGAGGGAAAGAAACTGCAGCAGGGTACACTGATTCATAATGCAGCAGGGAAAGAATGAGGTTTAGACATGGATCTGCTGGATTTTAGGATTCTTGCTTCTTTGCGAGACAATCTGTCTGTGAGACACTTTCTATGCTGTCACACCAGCAGTGGAGCGGAAACTTCTTTTTTTTAACAGGCAGGAGGAGGGGGGAAAGCCCTACATAAAGCCCAAGCTCCCATAAGTGGAAAATATTACATGTACCTTTTCAAAATCCTTCAGGATGCAGCTGCAGATAATGAAGACAAATGGTTCCTTCAAAATAAAGATAATAATGGAAACAGGCTATGCCTAGAATTCACCTCAGCTTTAGATTCTGATGTCAACAAAGGTAATAGCATAAAGGAGCCTATTAATGCAGTAAAAGGCAGAAATAGACAAAAAACGGCAAGGATAGGGGGTTACTTAAAATCTAAGAGATGTGTACAAAAGAGTCAGAGGCAGGAAATCATCACAGAGATTGTGAAAGAATGATGAATACCAGAAATACCTTATGACCTCTCTGCCTTTATTTGCAGATAGAAGGAGTAGCATCTCTAGTGCCCTCTGCAAAATGAGATATTTCAGCAAACAGCATTAAGTGGAAAACAGTCATTATATTTTCAAAAATACGCTTCTTTTTGTCAAAAAACATCAGTCAGGCTCCAAACTTCTCCTATCAGCAATGGAAGATTATGAAAACTCAGTAGGTTTAGGGTAGGATTTCTACTGAAAAGCAGCCACTTATAGAAAACATCCCAGTAATTTTGGCACTCAACAGTATTACAAGAGACATGGGAAAGTTGGTTCCAAGTTCCTCCTCCTGTTTAGATGATGCCATGAGATCCGGTCAGATGATACAGAAGATGCCTGCTTTTGGTAAGAGCTTTCTGGCAGCCTGGACATTCTCCTAATCCCTGAAAGTGATGAAAAGATCTGAGAGGAAGAAATCTAAACTGTATGCACTTCTCAAATGGAATACTGATCACCTTATCAGTTCACACTTAATGCTGTCTGATAACACAGCAAGGCTGGAGTGTCTTTTTGTGCTACTTCCTCTGATTTTTAAGAATTTTTGGGACATAAATTAAATGAAACTGAATAGAAAAAAATCATATTGTGAGCCAGAGAGGGAACTGAGAAAATTCAAGGATGGGGTGAACCGTCTGGGGAAGTAGGAAGCCTGCTTCATTTCTGTAAAACTCCTCACAGCATTCCTGGAGGATAACGCAGGCACTGCCTGAGCCCTCACGAGCCCTGAGCAGCAGGGTAGGCCTGTTCTTTGTACAAAAAATACTAAGTTGTCACTAAGGTCTGGTAAGAACAAGGCTGTAGGTGTAAGGGACACGCACCATTGGAATAGCTGTACTTAGAGATCAGTGCTGAAAGAACAGCTGGCAGCCTATATTACTAAGGTTTAATCTGTTATCCAAGGAGAATGTACATTTATCACAGGAGTCTGTGACCTCCCAGAGGGAGACCGACTGCTGACTTCACTAGGATAGGTTAGAAATGAAGCCCTTCAAGGCCTCTCCTCTACTGATTAATCATTCCAAATACTTTTGAGAATCTATTTCACACCTGCCCTTGAAACCTCAGCCTGTTCCTTTTTAAATTTGCCCTGCTAGCTCTCCTAGACTTTCACACATTTGCAAAAACCCCCAGAGCTACAATATCACCCGTCTTTGGAAAACCTGCCTGTGCCAAGCAGTCTCTGACACACAGGGCAGTGCTGTGGGAGCAGAAGGCCCGTGCCACTGCTCCTGATGGTCACTGGGACTCTCTGATGGTCACTGGGACCCTGAGCTCGCTGCCAGCTCTCAGATTGAGGCCATTGCAGCAGAAGCAGTCTCTGTTCCACGTGCATGGTCCATATTACAGTGGGGTCTGGCACTGGAGGCAGCAGTCTATTTCTGCTAAACAGAAAAATACTGCTACTAAGAGAACAAAGACTTTCAACTGTGATTAACATTTTATTGCCTGGGCGGTAGGTATCAAAGGGGTTTTCGCCTCTTCTGGAGCTGCTTCAGTCCAGTTGGATTAAAATCAGCACAGCTGTTCCCCAACTGACTTTAAAAATGTTTCCAGTAAATGCCACTTCTTGCTGTTGCTATTCCTCCTTCTGGAAGCTGCATCATCCTGCTCAGCTTAACTCCCTCCTCCTCCTCCTCTTCCTCTTCCTCCTCCTTCCCTGTGTGTTTGCTTTAGACCTAACAATCTCAGTCCCTATATTCCCTGCACTTCCCAGCAACAACCTCCAGCACAACACTGATGAGTGGGATGGTGGGGGCTACTAATAAGGAAATGGAATTGCCCACAAGAACAAGTGGGGCTGTGAGTATGGGAGATGCCAGGTTACTCCTGCTCTGCTCTCCCCTCTGCACTGGGCTTGGGCACCAGGACTGGGTGCTCTACCTGGCTCTTCCTGCAATGATAGACAGGTGAACTCTGCTGGAGCCAGCCAACACCTTGTGTGCCAGGGAGCTGCTCAGCAGAGGCAGGACTGCTATCTCCTCGGGCAGGCCATGCAGAGGTGAAACTTTCAGATGGTGAGGACTGTAAAACCAGCAATAACAAGTGTTTCTGCCTCTGCTGTGGATAAAGGGGTGCAGAAATCTCTGTAGCAATGCAGGGATGAAGAGGAGCTGGAAGACTCTAACTGCACTTGGAAGTGAGTAACAGAGAGTGTAAATTTAAAAGAAAATAGTTCAGAGTGTCTGTACAGAGGAAGCCAGGGCAGCAGGACTGGAGCAGCTCCTCTTCTCTTAAAGAGCTGCAGATGGGTGATCCTAGTGGGATACTGAGCAACAGAGTGACAGTAGTAGGGTTCAGAGCTGTCTAAGCTCCTTTGATATCTCTCCAATGCACTGCCATGCTCTAGCCTAGATTTCACTCCATCCCTAGGATGCAGATGCCATCTGCAGGAGCCATTTGATCCAGCCTCCTGCAAGCTACAACAGCTGTGAAGGGAAGATCTAATTCTAGTAGTCAAAGAGGTCACAAAGAGTAGCCACAGATGTCCATCTGCCCCCCTGCCTGCACCCCAGGAAGGAAGCACAGCCCCTTTTTGTGGAGAGAGCTGCAAGGGTGGGTGGCAGGAAAACTGCCTCTCTCAGCCAGGGGTGGGGGAGATTGGTTTGCTCAGGCACCCCTCCTATTTTAGATTGTAAGTTGGAGGTCTCTGCTTGTAGAGCTGGGAGCTTCCCACCTCCAGTAAAAATGTGTTTGACAGTATTTAGGCAGAAAGATTGGAGTTGTCTGCTCCCAAAGCAGATTTCTCTCCCTTTGTGCCTCATACACAGGTCTGTGGGACTCCTATCCAGGGCTGACTCGAGGACATTTTCTCAGAGAGAGGATACGATGTTCCTGGCTCACACTATTGACAGTTTGTATGAAGGAGTGGTATGGCTTTGAGTGGTGATTAGCTTCAGGAGTTGGGGGTTATCTTGCTAAAAGTCTCATAGAGTGCAATATACTAAGAAGTCCTGAGTACACCTCTAATACCTCTCTGTCCTTTGGGTCACAATGGCTGAGCTCAAAGCACAAAGCTCAAAGCACAACTGGGATGGCCCACATCCCAGGTCTCCAAAAAACAAACACAGGAAGGAAGTGGCTTGTCCTGCTGTGGAGGTTCCCTTGGATGACTGAGGACTGTCAGGTACGGATGAGCTGTCATCATACTAGAAGCAGTTAACAGCAATCAGCAGTTAAAAGGAGTTTTAACACCATCCATGCTTCCCTTACGCACTAGGGAATTGCAGTGCCTAGTGCTGAAGGGTGTTACCTAATGATTGTTCTTGCCAACTGCCAACTAAGTCCCACAAATTTCTTTCTTGTGGATGTATGCAGTGTGTTCCCTGCTGCCATCCCTCTCTGAGGGGATGGAGCTCTGGGCTCTCTGCAGCTGGGAGGCACCCAGCGGTGGTGCCCAGCATTCCACGCCTCCGTCACCTTCTTCCCTGCGGGTGTGCGAAATGCCCATAGCGGTACTTGCCAAACGAAGCTTTCTCCGGCAGTGAGCGAGGAAAGCAAGCCATTTGGCTCTCCAGAGCACGTAGGAGCAGATGGCAGGTGAGCGCCACCTTCCTGAGAAGGAAAACGCTTATTCTCAAAGGGCAGCAGTGCCTCAGCTTGCAAAAACTCCTGAGGTAAGAAAGCTGAACTGTGCCTCCCCTTCCCTTTCCAGCAGTGCTGGGGAAAGAAGGCAACAGATGCCATCCATTTAAAACAAGTATGTCAGTAACAACCACAGCCTGAACCAGACCAGATGTGATCTCCAGGGCTGTTAAGCCTGATGCTTCACAGACTGCTCTAAGAGCTGGGGAGCGCAGCTTGAGGTTCCCCAGTCGCTTGTTGCACTTCCTGAAATGAAGACCTCAGGCTCACAATTCAGAGTTCAGTTAATCTGCCATCAGCACAAAAGAGTCCTTCTTCTTCCTGACATCTCTGGGAAAAGACTTTGCACTCAGACTCTGTAGAGTAACTAGAAAAGGTAATTTTTCAAGCTCCCTAATGATACAGGAAGCCCAACAGTGCTGCAACCTGAAAATAGGTGCCTGGTTTCAGATTAGCAAAAGTTCACCATCCTATTCCTCTATTAGATGATGTAAATGGAAGTAAGCATGCTTAATGAATTTTGCTTTTGGTACTAACAACCTCTTCACAGCAAGGCTGTTTTCCCAAACATGGTTTCTGCAGGATTTTGTACACAAGAACTTCTCTCACAAGTAAAAGTTATCTTGAACACTTTTCCTTCACCTGGAGAATAGAACGTACTGAGCCCAAGAAATAAGTTTTGAAAAGCAGCTTCCATGATGCTTGAGCCTCTTCATATACCCAACCTGAACCTTAGAACAGTTCATGTGCTATTTCTAGGTATTCACAAGACAGAATTATCATCTGGTTTACTAAGAGTCTGCTGAATGCTACAAAGGACTTTTAAAGGGGTGTTAGAGTTGTGTACTTCTGTTTAAATGGCAGCTCTTGTAAGAAGAGATTGAAACTATTTTTTTTTTTACTTCCTGAGTGCTGGCATTTCAGAGGAAAAATTATGACAGCAACTTGAATTGCCAGCAGTGAATCAATTAATAAACACCAGTCTGAGGTAACAAATATGCCAGGTATGAGAAACCTAGGGAGTGTTATTCCTTAGTGAAGCCTTAATAGGGGTTAGGAACTTGACTTAGAGTGACTTTTGTGACATGGACTCACACAGCACGGGCTCATTGCCATACCCTTGTGTCAGGAAGAAATGCTTTTTCTTCTGGCAGTTATGAATTTTCTTACTTTGACATAAGGGATCATGTTTCGTGATTATAAGCAATATACAATAAAAAGCAAAGCTTACATAATTACATGGTAGATTACATGGTAGCACTGAGGATACTGTATTACAAAAAAATTAATTTACAGAAGTAAGGATTGTATCTCAGACCATGTGGTGTCAAAACTAAATATTCAGTCATGTTCTTACTGAAGAATCCAGTCTGATATGTTCTCAGTTTACAGCTCACCTAATTCCTGTGGCTTTGCTGCTGTGGCACAAGACATAGGAGAATGTGGCCACTTGATTTTCTTCATACAAATTGTCAAACCTGAATTTTATAAACCCTTTTTTCAGTTTGCTACTGAAATATGACAATGTCAAAATATCTTTGTGATCTTTTTAATCAGCTGCCCCAACTAGCCTCAACATTGACTATGCCTAGATTACTGTGTGTCTTACCCGCTCTGTACATTCACTTGTGGATTTTAGACTGAATTGATTGGACTAACCTAAATTTCTTAAGTAAATATTCTAAAGAGTCTCCCAAATTTTCTTTCTATATCTCATATATTCATTTGGTTAAGAATAAAAACAGGTTGCTGTGTTATTTTTTCCACCTACGGGTAGTTATGAACAGTTTTACTCCCTTCCTCTAAAGACTTCTCACTGCCTTACAAGAAGAGTGTAAGATTCAGTGCATCTGAGCTTCAAGCAGAGCAGTCATATGGAAGCCAGGATTAGAAGTGATTTGGTTCAAAGGGCTGTACTTCAAACTCCTGTATCAACCTGCTTCCCCTGCAGAGGAATGGACAGCATGGGTGCTGTCTGGCTGTCACTGCTCTTGCCTTTCATCTGTCTTTATAGGGAAAATGGAGGAAGACAAAATAAGAGCACAACTAGAAAAGTGTCTTGCACTGCACTGGGTTCTCTCTAGCTTGCTGTGGTCTCTTCTGTGTGACAGTGCTGTGGAACACAGACCTGAGAGCAAATTTTAGCTCAGCTTTTTCCATAGCAAAACTGCTTTCTCTGTTTGAAGGCTGAAATATGGTGAATAGCAATATTGGAATTCTCTCTATGGAGTGACTGCCTTTCACACGAGTAGCAGAACATAATTCCCTCTACTCACGTTCTCTTCTTCACTAAGACTCTGCTTAGCCTGTTTCTGTCAGCTCTAATTACAAACCAGCAGCACCTATCCCTGCTTTCTTCTGGATAAGCTCTCCCTTGAATTTGACTTATTTCAGGATGTTGGATGCCAGCTGGGAAATGGAAAATACATTCTGGAAACGGCAAAACCATCTTTCTTCCTAGACAGTTACACA
This sequence comes from Tichodroma muraria, assembly GCA_013390105.1. Classification (NCBI taxonomy): domain Eukaryota; kingdom Metazoa; phylum Chordata; class Aves; order Passeriformes; family Sittidae; genus Tichodroma; species Tichodroma muraria. The sequence goes on from WAAG01019849.1 coordinate 50,776, forward strand.
TTTCCTTAAGGGACTTAATTCTAAAAGAATCACGTAAAAAATAGTAACTCCAGAACAGTTCAGTAGCTCAGGTGGTAATAAGCAAAAAGAAAGAAACTTTTCAGTATAAATTGAAAGCCAAACATTGTGTTAAAACCAAACATATACATAATTTGCTTTCCCAGAATCTGTCTGGTATGTAGGAAGGGCACAAACCTCTAAACATTTGGGGTTTAAAGGATTTTGCATGTGAGCAAGAAATACTCCATGCTTCCTAAAATTCCTTTCCCTGGATGTACCTGACACAGCGAAGTCGGCCTTCAGCCAACAGAGGGAGATAACCAGCACCAGCAGCCGTTTGGTCACTGGCACCTGAGGACTGAGCCCTGCGAGACTGCAGCGTCTTTGGCAAAGGAAAACGAGTGGTGAGTGATGGTGCAGCACGTTCCTGGAGACGCTTCTTATCGGAATTTGTCAAGAGACAGAGCTCCAGCATTTGCCTGCCAACACTTCATCTGCTTGTCACCAGAGCTGCCGGCACTGACACCAGACACTCCTGCCCAGTCCCAGCGGAACCTGCGCGTGGCTGGCGTGAGAGGCAGCCTCGTGTGCTGCGGCGAGGGACTGGGCTGGGCTCTGTCATGGGAAAGGACTGCACTGACCCAGCAAGGGTAAAAGCTGCCCCTGAGATGTCATACATGAGTGATCTCTCCAAAGACAGACAGCTTTGGGCACCCTGAATGTGCTTTACAGAGCAGAATTTGGGGAGCCCCTCGAGACACATCTTGGCCACATTCTCCACCACCTTTACACCCATCTGGTTCCCTCTTCCTGCAGTCTGTCAGAGATAGGCCAGACATCATTGCAAGCTGGAACAGAGAAAAGGAGGCCAGAATTAGGGTTGCTCACGCAGTTTTGAGCATAACTATTGCAATCAGTGTGTCAAGTCCCTCTGTCACTGTTCAGGAAGGCAAATAGCCATTTAGGTAAAAAGAGATGCAGGCAAAAGGGAAAATGGATTGATTAGAGGCTGAGATGCAGACATCTTTTTTGGTAATCTTCTGCCTGAGCCTGGTGGTGAGTTCTGGCTGCAATAGTGTCTAAACCTCAGGTATTACCTATGTCTTACAGCCTGGAGAAACGACTATTGCTTGACTCGTTCACCACTGAGAGTGTGGCCTCATGTACTGCTACTGTTGCAGTAAAGATGAAGACAAAATTCCACCATCCAGCAAAGAAAAAAGCCTCTTAAGAGGAAGAAAAGAAGAAAGATATGAAAATGAAAGAGCCTTCTGACGAAATCTAGCATCAGAGACTTAAGAGCAAGAGCCAAGTCAGGCCCTACTGTAGGGCAGAACACTGAGCACACGCCTTTCCGCTCGCAGTGTGGGCTGTGGTAATATTCATGCCCCGCACCAGGACACAGCTCATGGAGACTTCTAACGGCCTGCCCCGGGACAGGTTTGCTAGCACACGTTTATTTCCTTAAGGGCCACCCTCTGCCGTCGGAGCAGCGGGAGGCCGGGCCATCACGAGCTGTGTTGTGCTCGGGGCGCTGTTGCCGTGCCTGTGTGCCCGCAGGGCTCCGGTGGGCGCTGCCCGCAGCGCCGGTGTCCTCAGTGCCGGCCTGCGGACGGCGCTGGAGCTGCTGGAGCAGCTCCTGAGGAGGCCACGAGGTCTGGGGCACCTCTGCTATGAAAGGCTGGGAAAGTGAAGGTTGTGTGGAGAGCTCACAACGCGTCGCAGCACCTGAAAGGGTCCGACAGCGAAGGTGGGCAGGAGCTATGGTGATAGGACAAGGGGGAATGGGTACAAATTGAAAGGGGGGAATTTAGATGAGATATTAGGAAGACATTCTTTACTGTGAGGGTGGTGAGGCCTCTGGAACAGGTTGCCCAGGGAGGCTGTATATGTCCCATCCCTGGAAGCGTTCAACGTCAGGCCTGATGGAGCTTGAAAGGGGAGCGTATGATCTTTAGGGCCCATAGCACCCTCAGCCTCGCGCCCTGCGCTGCGGGGCCGCGCCCGGGAAGGGGTCGGGGCCGGCCCCGGGGGCACCGCCCGCGCGGGTCCACGCCACCAGGC
>WAAG01019849.1:53061-100262 GCA_013390105.1 Tichodroma muraria
CTGCGGCCGCGGGGCGGGGCGCCGGGCGCAGTGTCGCGAGAGCGGCGCCGCGCGCGGGGGCGAAGGGGTGGGGCGCAGTCTCGCGAGAGCTGTCGGCCCGCCGGCGCCCCCCGGCCCGCTCCCTCACGCTGATATGGTCGCCGGTGATGGACCCTCCCAGGACAGGTCGGTCACTGCGGGGACGGGGCCGCACCGCCCGCCGGGACACCGCAGCCCAGGACTCAGCCTCGCCCTCTGCGCCGCTGAACGGCGCTGTCCCGGGCCGCTGGGGTTCCTCCGGGGGGAGAGCGGCCCCGTCCCCGCCCCACTGTCTGCTCCCTGCCAGGGGTTATTTATTGCGAGCACCTAATGGCTGCTAAGAGGTTTATTTTTGTGTCTTGTTCCCTTTAACGTTGGCTTGGCAGTCAATGCTTCGTGCTTAGTGCTGTATTAAAACCAACGTCTCTTATCTGCGTTGGTGAGGTATCTTATCCTGTGTGTAGATGGCAAACTGAGACAACAAAGGTCAGGTGTGTTCAGACTGTGCTGGCGATCTGCATTGACCTGTATGTACCTACTATCAGTGGTGCTTTTAAAATTCACCTTAGTCACACATCTACATCACGAGGTGTCTCAATCCATTTAGAAACCTTTCCATATTGCATATTCTTACAGTCTAGAGGAACGTTATTTCTGGCAGAATCAGAATTAAAATCTCTTTTCGTTAGTCCTCAGTCAGTGCTGAAACGACCCGTTGTTTTGTGGCTGTAACTTTGTTTGTTTGTCCTGCAGGAAGCCCTTACCAGCCCGCCATTGATGTTTTGGAAAGCCACCCAGAGAAAAAATTTTACAATGTCTCGAAGCTCGGAGGCGCCAAGTATGGTAGGATGCTCTCTGGGGGTAATCGGGGTGGTACCAGCAGCGAAGGGCACTGGTGCCCTAATGGGTGCATTTGGAAGCTGATCATATCCCAGTTTCTTAGTGATTTATGGAGTTGGCAGGGATAATACTTCTAGGGGTTTTTTTTTTAGCAAGGGAGAAAGTACAGGTGTTTCTGTAGTTTTCAAACAAAACGTAGTTTTCAAATCAGAAGAATTACACTTTCGGAAAAAAAAATGAAGTGACAAAGAACTCCTATTTAATGCTTCAAAAATAAATACAGCTTTTACTGTAGTTTTGTACAGCTTTATGGTGTTCTAGTTTCTCCTCCCCAGCAGCCTCACAAAGTGGGTGACTGTTGGCTAGAACATGGCTCCTGCTGCAGGGTGAGGTTTTGTGGTGCTCATGCTGTTGCTTAATCTCAGTTTGTCATTAGTATGCAGTGGCTGTCTGTGCCAAGGAGACCTTCATTGGGTCTCTGTGTCCAAGTGCCTTTCACAGTGTTGCACGTGTGGTGGGAGGGGAGTCCACGCAGGGGAGGGAGCTTTGCTCAATGCCAGCTGGAGCAGGCTTTAGTCTTGCAGATGATCAAAGCATACTGGCGTTATTCTCTCCCTTTGTCTCTGTGTCAAACTGAAATGCTTACATGGGCTACTTAGTAAAGGCATTTGGGCTATTTTTCAGTTTTGAAAGGTCTGAATTCTTCTGTATTCCCAGAATTTGTGATATGCTTCTTGAGTTAAAAAAATATCAGCGCATATTTCATTTTAAACCCATATTTGACCACAGTTATTAACTCCATGTTGTTTAAAGAGAAGAGAGAGGGGGGCACAGTGTCTGCTGAAACTTTGTGCAACAGCTGTGTGCTCTTGCAAATTTCCCCTGTTTGTGATAACAAAGTCAATCTTTCAGATAAGCACACATGGAGGAAACAGTGCTTCTGCTGGTGGCTTGGTCCAGGAAGAAGCAGTGCTGTGTTAGTAACAAAACCAGGCAGTTTCACAGCAGTTTTGTGAAAAGCCTCATGACAGGAGTGGAAATAAAACAACAATATACAACTTTCTGCTAAAATGTGCCATAAAGCTTGCAGCATGAATTCCTGAAGATATTCTCAGGAGTCTAAACAGACTGCACTAAGAGGGTCTTTATCTTTCAATAGAAAGTTCTGTGAGAAGCTGGAAGCCTCATGTTAACTTCAAGGTAGCAAAATACTAAATAACATCTAGACAGTGTGGGACAGCACTGATAGCAAATCCAGCATCTGGAATTGCTCATTGCATTTGTTGCTAGAACCGTTTCAGTTTTACCTGTTTGTTCTCTGCCTTGGGGCTTCTGGCTGTAATTTGACATTAATTACTGGTTGATATTAATCAGATTACTAAGGTAAATTTTAATTGACTTACTTAAGTTTTGTAGCATTTTAAGACTTACGGGGAAAATGAGAAGAGCTCAAAAGGATTTAGGGCAGAGAGGACATGTGGAGATCTAGACCAGGCTCTTGCTGGGGCTGGAGCTGATGTGGGGAATCTTCCATGGTTAAGCTGTTCCAGTCTGGGAGGACAGAGATTCCTCTGCCTCCCATGATCCTGTGCTTAACTGCACCCCTGTGAGCTGCTTCTCCCTTGTGCCCAGTCCCAGTGTCCCTTTCTGCACCCTGGGACTTCTCCCGTTCTTTTCTGGGCGTTGCTGCTAAGCCAGGCCTCCCCCTGGCTGCAGTCCCTGGGAGGTGCTGGGCACTGCAGCCCGGTCACCGTGTCCCCTCGGAGGGAGCCAGCTCGGCTCCCCCTGCAGCCCCTGTGTGTCAGGCACAGCAGCCCCAGAGCCTCTACAGCGGCCTGTGACAGATGTGATCTCATTCCTGGAGCTGTCCTGTACCCTGGAAGCCCCACACTGCGCACGGTGTTGCAGATAGGAGCTGCTGTTGCCTCATGGAGAGAAGCAGCTGCTTCTCCAGAGCCGGTGCTGAGCAGCCCCTGAGGCAGTGAGATTTGTAACCCACAAGAAAGCAAACTAGTTCTTCTCTGGGAACCTGGCTTTCAAATCGAGGGAGTGGTGACATGAAGGTTCATGAGACCTTTTGGATGACATCTTTATACTCAAATTTGCTCAAATCTTAAACTCAAAATAGTGACTTGTCTAACTAGACAGCAGTGGATATTACCTCAGAAAGACAGTGAGAACAGAGTCAGCATGTTCTATATTAATAGTTTGTGAACAAACCACTGGATTAGGTTGAGACCACCAAACTTTTTTTTATTAAAGCCTGAACTTAATTGTTTCACCTTCCTCCAGCTAACTTCTTTTAGGATTTCTCATGTTTCTTATGAAACTGTTTGCCTGCTTGAATGATGCTGAAAATAGTGGGATTTGGGGGGGAAATGTCAATCAGTCTTGATTTTCTTTTCTTTAGTGGTTATTTTGTTTGCGGTGAATAGTGACATTGGGTTTTTTTTTTCTTTTCCATCTTATTTCGTTCTCATTTCTATTTCCCTTTTTTTTCTGTGAAGGCAAGTTCTGATTGTCAATGCCTTGACTCATATCAGTAACAAACTAACTCAAGTTGTACTTAATGAAATGTTCTTTATATTTTATGAAGTGTGTTAATCTTAAAAGGGGCGCGTGGCAGAATAGTTTCTGGTCTTTGTATCACTGTTTATTGAAAATAATATTCTGTCATTGGTTGCTTTGTCTTGGGAATGGCAAAATTTACAGTTAAAATGGTTTTCAGTATTCCAGTAGTTGTTGCTTTTGACCTGCTCTGATCAATAATCCAGGTTTATATTCGTTGCATCTCTCCCCTGCCAGCATAATGTACCTTGTGAAGTGTCACTGTCTGAGCAGTGTGGTCAAGCCATTGGGATCTCCCATTAAAATCCCATGGGATAACACATCAATGTGTACCTTGTGCAACTCTCTGTTCCATATTGTGTAGAGAAGATCAAACCCAAAGGCAACTGGAAAAGCAGGCTCCTGAAGCTCTCATCCTTCCAAACCCTAGAAAAGTAGAATTCCCTAGAAATGTGAGATTGTAATTTTAGAAGACTGTGTAAGCTGCAAGTGCTGCACTCATGGGGTCTGTCCCTTGCCTCACCCAGATACTCTGCCTTACTCCATCCGAGTGTTGTTTGAGTCCTGCGTCCGCAACTGCGACGGCTTCTTAGTGAAAGAAACGGATGCTATGAACATCTTGGACTGGAAAACAAAACAGAATGATGTTGAAGTGCCCTTCTGTCCTGCCAGAGTTGTTCTTCAAGACTTCACGTAAGTGCATGTGTGTGTGCGTGCGCAGAACTCCCAAAAGAATCTGTGCAAACTCACTGAGTTTGTGTTGAGTTTTTGGTGTGAGAATAAATCACACCTCCCCTCTTCCAGGGGGAAACCTGTGCACTGCCTCTGCTATGCAGTGGATTCCTCGTGATAATTCCATATGATGCAAGGGTAGGAGTTGTTCCGTAGGGTACTCTGGCTTTGGGGCAGGTTGGCAAGGCTGAAACTGCTGGCCTGCAAGGAACACTTTACAGGATAAGAGCCAGAATACAAATGGAAATGGTGATATTTTGGCTGTAGCCAGATGGTTGACAGTTCAGACTATCACTGACAGTTCTTCCCTGAGATAATTGAAGATTAGATGTTGCTTACTCCACAGTGAGTAATCCGGTCGAATCCATGAATAATACATCTATTGAAGAAGCAGCCTCTTAGGATGTTAACTTCTTTGTGATTTGACTATGGCATAGCTAAAAGGGCAGTCCTTCAGCAATATGCAAATTTCAGTTCAAGCTGTCTTGCTGACTCTATATGTTTATTAAGAAGTGAGATAATTAAAAAAAGGAATTATGATAATAAAAATGAGGTAACATTTCCTTAGCAGGCAAAGCCAATAAGATTTACATAGTACTGTATTCAATAAACATTGCCTCTGTTTTGTACAGCAATACAAATATTGTGAAATGCTACAAGTTTCAGAAATGGCTCTGTTAGACAAATGATACATTCTGAGGTGTTAAATGTATAGCACGAGCTTTGCTTGCATAGGAAGGTTCTGTTGTAAAGGTATCCAAAGATCCCTTCTGTGCTGAAGTGCCATTGAAGTACACTTGAGAAGCAAAGCAAGACAAAAGAGAAGTGTGGTTATCTTTGAGATGGTCCCTTGTTCTTCTTTGGTACATTGTTTTCAGACATGCTGTTGCTCATTGAGAGGCTGTACCAACTCCTGTGACTTTAAAAATGGTTCAAGTCCTTTAAAATTTAGAGAATAACAGGTGCATTTTCTGAAATAGGATATAGCTACTTCTAGACTTGGATAAAATTTAAAAAGTTTGTGCATTTCAGTGAGTTAATGTCTCATGATGTTTTACATGTGTCAGTGGAATTCCAGCAATGGTGGATTTTGCTGCCATGAGGGAAGCTGTGAGAAATGCTGGAGGAGATCCGATGAAAGTCAATCCTGCCTGCCCAACTGATCTCACCGTTGACCATTCTCTGCAGATTGATTTCAGCAAATGGTAACGCACTTTTTTTTTTCTTTTTACAAGCCGTACATTTTTGTCTGACACTGAAGTGTGGATTCTCTCAGGTCTTGTTACTATCCCATCAAATTATTTGTCATGTGTGGATCCCTAAAACAAGACGTGGTGGTATCTGAAAAAGAGCTGGATAAAAATGGATAAGCACAATTGAGGGAGAGAAAGAATGTTTGTGAGGCCTTATGGGTGAAGTTGACTGATAATCCAAATTCTGGGCAAGGTTTTGCTGAAATAATGGGATCTGGCATGGTTTCCAGAAAATAACATGTCTCAAGAGAATGAAGCAGAGGGTGTGTGTTATTTTGCTTTTCTCTGATTTTATTGTTCAAGTTAAACAGAACTTTGTTTCCATACGTGGCTGCTTTGTCACAGCTCCAGAGAAGGGGCCTGCAATCCTACTGGGCATTTTGAAAGATTGTCATTGCAGCCCATGGCTTGTGACTGGTCTGGGTTTTTTATGGGCTTTGGTTTAACACTAGATAAATGAGGCTGGATATTTTCAGAGAGAGAAGTGTACTTGGAGAAGTCTGGAAAAGTAAGGGGACTGGAAAGCTACCAGCGTGGTTTTCCTTGTCTGTCAGGCAGTGATGTGATGAATACAATCTGGGGCTGCCTTTGTTAGAAACATTAATACTGCACAAGAGGAAAAACTTGGAGCTTTTGTTTAGTGTTTGCTGAAGTAAATACTAAATAATGTAGCTTCCCTTCACCTACTCCCCTGCCTCTCTTGTGGAGCTTTCCAAAACCCATGCAGAATTGCATAAACTGCTCAGGCTCTTTGGAAATTTTAAAAGTTCATGGGGAATACGTCTGTGGTCAAAGGGCATGGATGTGAGTCATTTCTGTCAGCCTTCCAAATAGAGGATTTCAGTTTGCTGAGTGCTAGAAGAGCAAGAAGCTGCCAGTGATCTGTTGTGCTGCATATGTGTTGTGTCAGTTCTGTGCTCTGTCCATGCCTGTGTCCAGAGGGACAGCTGATTCCTTCGCAATTAGGCCAGCCTAAAATTATCAGGCAGACCAAGTGTTGGCAAGAGGTCTCCACATGCTGCTTTGTGATGATAAATGCAGCCTCTGGAGCGTCCCCTTGGAAGGCTGTGGGGGCTCAGCAGCTGCTGGCTGTGATAAGAAACCCTTCACTGCAGGGTGGTTTGTGCTGCTTCTATAGGGAGCTCCCCTCTGTGGGTCACAGCCCGGTGGGCTGCGGTGGGATTTAGACAAGTTATCTTCTGAGGCCAGGCAATATCCTGCACTTGGATAACTGGGGATCTGGCTGTGTTACTGAGGCAGAAAAAAGCAGAGGCTTTAATTGCAATTTTGTGATTTAATAATTACGGAGAGGTGAAAATCTTTTTTTTTTTTTTTTCACAATAAGCGTTCTTTGCTCTCCTGCAGAGACTGAATGTTGAACAAATAGAGGGTAGTGGGCTATATGGACTTCTATTTTTTAAAAAAACCTGGCTTTTCCCTCTTACTTCTGACTGGCTCGGGTAGTGTGTACAATTTAGCTGCACCTTTGAGAATTTGTATAAAAAGCCTTAATACAACCAGGTTATGTTTATTTCCTTGAGAAAGATTTGCCTGTAATCATTTCTCTGTGGTTTTAACAGAACATGTACAGCACTGTCTTAAAAAAAGAAACAAGTTCAGTCTACCATTTGGATGAGACTCTACCCACACGTTCCAAGTTTAAAACTCTTGAGTTCAGCCTTTGCGGTGCTGTTTATCAAGATTTCTGGTCTGTTGTGTACAAATGGAAGGAGTTGTTCGGTGTTAATCTTTCAGACAACCCAGTTCTGTTCACTTCTTACCACACTACATTACTTAACTAAGCTTATCCAGCGGTAGTTTTACTTTGCAACGGGGTTGTAATAAAATAACTCTATTTTTTCACATAATCTGTTGAAGGGATCGCAAAAAACACGAGGCGGGAGGGGCGGGGCGCGTGCACGAAGCAGCGGCTTCCCAGCGTCTCAAGGAATGCTGTGTTTGATGTTGCAGCGCAATCCAGAACGCTCCCAACCCCGGCGGGGGCGAGCAGAAGCCGCCGGCCAGGCTGTCCCCGCTGAAGCCGCCGCTGCGGAAGCCGCCCCCGTGCCGGGGCCACAGCGGCTGCCGGGGCTCGTGCGGCGCCGGGGAGGCCGGCCGCAGCCCCGGGCCCTTCTCTGCGCAGATCGAGAACACGCCCATCCTCTGCCCCTTCCACCTGCAGCCCGTGCCTGAGTATGAAAGCTCCTTCGCTAAATTGTCTTGTAATTTGTGCTGTCTGTGACAGCTCAGGGAAATGGGATTTATTTATTTATTTTTATTTAAACATCCTTCCATAGTTTTCACCCATGCCATAGAAAAGCTGTTTCAGTATCTAGAAGTAGGTCGAATGTAGCAGGTAAGAATTAGTCTACACTAAATTTATTCTTTTTACAAGAAGAGTTTTACTGAACACACTGCAAATGGCCACCTGTTGGCTCATGGCTGTGGCTTTTAAATTAAATATTAGTACTTCTCTTATTTCTTTACGACAACAACTAAGCATAGGAGTAATTCTCTATCTGTTGCAAAGCAAGCCTGAGTGAATAACTCAAAGAAGCATTAATTTATTTCTAAAAGTAACTCTTAGGTTTTTGTAATAACTTTTCCGAAGTCTCTTGCTCTTAAAGAGCTGAGAACTAGCCAATACATCATCCCCCAGCCTGCACAGGATCTCACAGTCCATCTGTCACTGAGGTGAAATCCAGTAAATGCCCTGCCTGTGTAGTAGCCCAGGGAGCCCCGTGTCTGCGCCTCTCCCTGGTTTCTGTCTCGTTAACAGATCGTTGTGCACTGTTCCATCTATGCCAATTATGCGGAATCGTCCTCCTTCAGCTGCTGCCTCTTTGTGTGATGGACTGATGAGATCCTACCTGCCTGTGCTGGACAGGTGTACAGTTCAAGAGCTGATCAGATCTGTATCCCACAGCGGCGTTGTGTGGAACGCTGTGGTAGCGTTCCGGATGTGGGAACGTTCCTGCTCAGTGCAGGTGTAGGAATGCAGGAATGCAGAAATGCAGGAGCGGTGTTCTCAGCAGTACTGGTGTTAGGGCAGCACACCAGCAGTGGTGTTTTTGAAGCTGCAATGTGAACACTGACTGTCCCTCGGGGCTTGGTGAAGCAGGAGAGCTGCTGACCTGCTGCAGAGAAGAAAGGGAAGGGTCATGACTGTAAAATACGCTTTGAAAAACAGAGGGCTTCCTTCCTGGTACAAAGCAAGTGTGTTCCCTTCCTTGTTCAGCTGCTCAAAGCAGAGGTTATTCCTCTTAAATTATGGATTACTCTGTTACGACAAGTATCAGTATCTTAATAAATGACACGTACTAAGAAAAGGTAGTTCATTTTATGAGTCTGTACTGATGAGTACTTGTGAAGAAAAACTTGTGGCTTGGAGGGACATACAAAAATGGAGGATATTACAATTGAAACAGTGAACATCTTGGTTTTTTAATGTATGGAGTTTTGAGATGTGCAGCCTATGAGTCAACTGATAGGGGTAAAAAAGCTTCTGTGTCCTGTAGCACATGTTTGGAATAGATCTCTTGAAGTATTTTTGAGATCCCACATTTTAGGCAAACCATACTTAGAATAAACAGGTTCTTAGACACAGCACATATGAAATCAGCTATTTCTCACTGTTTACAGAAAGCTTGCTGCAGGGAAGCAATTATCTTTGTTCTAATAAACCTCTTCAAGGAGTCCTGCAGGCTTAAATGTCTTTCATCAAACAAACTAAAACTACATCTTGTTCTTCTGTAATTTGAAATAAATTATGATGGTACTTATAAACTTGTTTTCTTCCTAGGCCTGAGACAGTATTGAAAAATCAAGAGATGGAATTTGGCAGAAATAGAGAGAGGCTTCAATTTTTTAAGGTATGTCTGTATATCTTCAGGCTTTATGGTTTGGGCTTTTTTAAGAGTAATTTGTCTACCAGCGTTCAGGTTTAGATGATAAATTAAATACAATCATTTGTCAGATTTTCAAATCTGAATGTAGAACAGAAAATTGGCTTTCTAACTTGAAAAAGTTTACTCTGATTTGGTTCTTGTCAGCGGGGATGTATGAAGCATTAGTGTTTTTAACACCTTTCGTGAGCTCAGTGCCTTAGGTCACAGTGAGTTTCTGGCTGAAAGGGTCATTTATCCATAACTGTGTTAACAAAAGTTCCTGAAGTTGGAAGCATTGAGTGGAGGCTCATGTTCAGACACGGCTGCTCTCAAAGTGGGCAGCACAAGTCCTGTGGTCAGCTTCTCTGCTGCTGGGCAGGGCTCTGCAACATTCCCATTTGATCTTCATCCTCTATTTTGATGTGGTTTAGGAATTCACTGCAACTATCTAAAACTCTTTTTGTGGATGTAGACTAGAGGCTTCTTTCTGAAAGTTGCAAATTAGCTTTTACATTATTGAAGAAGGAAACGGGCAGGCTGAATCTTGATATGTGAGGGAGAACATACAACTGACCTCGTGAATGGTTCCAAGCACCACTGACTTGTTGTTCTTCTGTACCACCTTTATACCATTCATTTCACATGCCTTACACCTGTGTGCCCTCCCTACCTCTCTGTGATTGGTCTGTACCCCTCAGCACCCCAGGTCTCTTTACCTTTAACACTGCTCACCTGTCTCACACAGCTGTAGCCCATTAGGGACGAGGCTCGGCCACAGCCCCACTCCCAGTCACCACAAACTGGGCCCACAGTTACAGGTTTCCATGTCAGCTCTACTAAAGAGCTTTAATTTCCATTTCCAGCTCTATTAAAGGTACCATCCTGAGTTTGCAAGCAATTTCACCTTGGAGTGTTAAACCCAAACTCAGCTATGCTATAAATATAAATTCTGCTACAGGTACAAGTGCTTAGATTCTGTTGTCTGAATACCAGTCTTAGGTGGGCTTGTAATCAGTTGTGTGAACTGAAAGACATTTCTGCAGCCTTGCTTTTGAAAGGTAGGCATGAATTACTGATTCAGCCTTCAGAGGAACTGAGTGAAAGCTTTTTTTGATGATTAAGAATGTATCCAAGGAGATCACACACCTCTGACAAAGGGACAAAAAGCCACTTGGGTAAATAGCAAGGACTCTTTTATTGTGTGTCTGTTTTGTTTTTTTAGTTATGTTCTAGGAATTGAATATAGCTTGGAAAAAAAACACTTTTCTTCACAATTCTTTTATTCTCCTTTTGGAAAAATTACAGTGGAGTTCAAAAGTTTTTGAGAATATTTCCATAATTCCACCTGAGACTGGAATGGCGCACCAAGTGAACTTGGAATATTTGTCCCGAGTGGTTTTTGACGTGAAAGATTTCCTGCATCCCGATAGTGTGGTTGGCACAGACTCACACACAACCATGGTAAATGGCTTGGGTATCTTGGGCTGGGGTAAGTATGCTCAGAACTTCATTGCTCTTGGAAAGGCAACTAAAGCTTCACTAAAAAGTATTTCTTCCCACTGGATGTTTGTATCTCAAGCGTAACAGACCTTCTTGAATTATTGTTCTGAATTTTTTTTGTCTACAAGTAATCTTGAATAACATTTCTTTCCCTTGAGAAACCACTCTTGGTAATTTAAAGAGCAAACAACCAAAACCCAGCTAATATTCAAATAAGTGCTATTTGTACAGCAGAAATTTGCGTGAAAGTTTCTTTTCTCACAGGAGATTAGTTTTACATATTACTAATTATATTACTAATTATATTACTATTATAATTATATTTAGAAAATATTTTGTAGTTGAGTGTGATGTCTAACTTGAGCAATAGTCTCGCTTGATTTTATTTTTGATGTGCAAATATTTAACGGAACTTCTGCTTGCTGCGTCTGTCGGCAATGGAGCGATGCCCTTCATTTGTGAGAGAAAAGTAGCAATATGTTTATTGTCATGAGTCTTTAGGCTTACTATAAAGGGATTTATTATGTTTTTGGACCTGAACACGTGCAGTGTAGGCTGGTGAAGGTGTGAAAAGCCGTGTCCCGCTCTCCCTGCAGGCGTCGGGGGCATTGAGACGGAAGCGGTGATGCTGGGAATGCCGCTCAGCCTCACCCTGCCGGAGGTGGTGGGCTGTGAGCTCACAGGCACAGTCAGCACCTTTGCCACGTCCATAGATATCGTTCTCAGCATTACAAAGGTAAGAGTTCAATGCCTTTTCATACAAAAGAGGTTGGTGCAATTACTACCAGTGGTGTTTGAGAAATGAAATAAACTCAGGTGGTGTTTTTATTTAGCGGTATACCTTTAATCATGGCGGTGCAGAAAGGTACAGATAATCTCTAACCATTTTTATTTGCTAGTCCTTTGAAGTAGTGGTTTTTTTCTTTTCCCTCTATTAGTGGTTTGCTTATAGACCCTCTTTAACTAAAAATAGTTCATAACAATTTTATAATTTTTTTTTTTTCAAACATAGGCCTTAAGATTTCAACTTTTTGTTTTAAATGCTCATGACTTGTGAATTGTGACAAACACAGCTTGCACTGTACCTCTTCATATACCAGGTATTGTGTGTTCTTCCCAACAGCATCTTAGACAAGCTGATGTCGCTGGAAAATTTGTTGAGTTTTTTGGGAGTGGTGTTTCCCAACTGTCCGTAGCAGACCGAACCACAATAGCAAATATGTGTCCTGAATATGGTGCTATTCTGAGTTTTTTCCCTGTTGATAATGTGACATTGAAGCACTTAAAGCATGCAGGTAAATATTAAACTAAAGCAAGGATTTGTTGTAATTGTGTTTTTCAGTTGTGGTAATATATGTTTTTTGCTCTGCAGAAAAACCCAATGTAAGAACTATTGAGTTTTTGCTTAAAACTCCTTAATTCTTACATGGTGTTTTTCTGCAGAGTTCTGATGTGGATTTGATGTGTAATTAGACTTGTGCTTAAGGTTTGTGTCCAGTCTGGTCCATTTGTCCAATGCCTGATTTACAAACATCATACTGCTTTTCAACATGCAGAGTCCTGGTTTTTGGAAGCATATGTAAGCCTATAAAAATATTAAGGAGGTTTTCACTCATTTTGAAACATGTATGGAATATAAGTCTTCTTGATTTGAAATGAATCCCATAACCACCTGGAGATTCCCTGCAAAATCAAAATTTAAAATGATTACTAGAAGTAAGTGAAACTGCAGAACAAATCTGAACGTGTTTCTGGTTTTTCCCAGTGGTTTATGTTTCTCTTTGAAGTGCCTGAGTTCACTGGCATCTCAAGCTAAGCAAGGAGGATGTCAATTCCTTATCAAGCTACTGCAAACAGAAAACCACAGGGTGACAGATTCCAAAAATAGCTCATTTATGAGCAAGAGTTTCTGAGACTGAAATCCTTCACTTTTTCAAATAAGAGTTAAATGATTTCAATAGCAAACGTTTTTGTCTGATCAGTGCAGAGCAGATGGATGGGCTTGGAAGAGCTGGGCCAGCAGTACTGCCTGTTGTCAGCTAAGCACAGGGCCTGTATTAAACAAGGAAGCCTTAACACAGAAAAGCCTTATGGACTTCAGGGACACAACTGTCAGTTTAGTTAGAGTTACCACTGCTAGAGCTGGAATAGCTTATTTTGTTCCTTGGCATAAGAAGACACACTGTTTTAGAGAAAAACGTAATAATTTATAAATGTTTTCATTTGTGTGTCATTCTTGAATAGAAGTTGGGATATGGAAGTGGTATACTTGGGAAAAAAGTACTTTGAACGTTACACTTAAAATAATCTGAGTGTCTGAAAGTTGTGTCGTTTGTTTTATTGATGTCTTTAATGTGACTTTTCTAATGTTTGAAATGACCTTCCTCAGGTTTTGATAAGGCCAAGCTTGATGTCATGGAAGCATATCTTAAAGCTGTGAAGTTATTTAGAAATGATGAGAGTTCTTCCAGAGAGCCTGAGTATTCCCAGGTACGCTTGAAAGGAGTTGTTTGTTTGATTCTCATCAATAACTGCTGATGATTTCACAGTCTTGTCTGCCACTGTTACTTCATTGCTTTCAGCAAAGGTGTTTTTATTAACTCACAGTTTTGAGAAAGCAGAGTTTGTAAAACATAGAGGGGGTGGTGATAAGAAGGGAAGCATGGTAACATTATGTCAATACAGATACTGAATTCCAGTCATCCCAAAGACTGTGACTGGTTGAAAAGTTAGGGATGTTAAATGTTAAAACATTTAGAATAAGAGGAATAGCCTCTTCTAGTGAGTGATGTTGAAAATGTAATCCCAGAGTTCTAAATGTCTTAGAACATTCAAATTTGGAACAAGAGTTCCTGGGTGGCTCGGGACTGTATTCCATGCACTGCTGGGCTGGGGTTGGTAATGCCTGCACTTTCTGTTTCTTGGTTTCTTAGGTAGTGCAAGTGAGTCTAAGTTCTATAATTCCATATGTCAGTGGCCCCAAGAGATCCCAAGATAGAGTGGCCGTTAATAACATGAAAAGTGACTTCCAAACCTGCTTAAATGAAAAGGTTTGTATTGCTGATGCTTGCCTCAAAAGGTATTTCCTATCATTCATATGAATAAATGTTATGTTACCTATTCCTTGCATACCTGCTGAGCCCTCCTTATTGCTACACAACTGCTTGTGCAGGGTGTTCTGTTCTTGACAAGCATCCCAGGAGTACATCATAGGTGTGTTTGGCAGGAACACGAGTTTCCCAAAGTCCTTGATTTCACAGTTTAGATTGCTAGGGAGGAAGAACTTTAGGTAGTCCATAGTATGAGCTTAGCAAACGTTTTTACTTTTTCAGGGTTTTTTTAAACAGTTGTGTATTACTTAATTTCCAAAACAGAATTTACCCTAAGAAAACTCATCATGCCTTAAAGGTGATGCAGAAAGACTGCCAAGATTTGTAGCTGAGTGTTCTGAGTTCTCACATTAGCAAATGATTTTTGCTTACAGCTTAATTTGTCTTCACAGAGTGAATTGTTTTACTCTGAAGGTACTGATTTTGGTTAGGGATATCCATGAGTATCTGAAAAGTGCAGCTAATATAGGAATGTACCTTCATTTTAATTTCATTTATCATCAAAGTTCAAGACTGAACTGAAGCAGTATTAGAAACAGCTTATAATGAGGCCTGTGGTACAGTGATTCAGTTGTGCTGGAGGGAGATAATAGCTGATGGTGGAAGACAAAGGGTGAGGTTGAAGGGGACCTCTGGATGATGTTTGAGTGCTGAAGAGCACTCAGGTGAGTGTGGAAAATGCTGATTGACCTACTCTGGTTTAGTTGCCCTCTTGCAATTAAAACCTTGGACAATGCTTCTAATTCAGGAGCAAGTGTTGTGTGGATTATGCATGTACTCTTAAGGGGATGTTCTTCCATGTATAGAAGGAAGTGAGTTGTGGACCAGCCACGCAGACTGACGTTTGTTCACAACTGTTGCAAAGTTAAAGCAGTTGTGAAGGGAGAAGGCTGAGACCAGTGTACAGACAGAGGGACATGAACTGGAGGCTGCTTTTAAAATTGTGCAAGGGTTCCTAGTGGCACAGCTGGGTATTATTTCAAAACCAGTGTTCACTTGGTCTTGCTGTGATGTCATTCTTTCTGTACTGTAACAACTGCTAACATGTATTTTTGTCATCCAGTCTGGTGTTAAAGGGTTTCAGATTGCAGCTGAGAAGCAGAATGACATTGTGCCTGTTCAGTATGAAGGAAATGAATACAAGCTGTCCCACGGCTGTGTTGTCATTGCTGCAGTCATCAGCTGTACAAACAATTGCAATCCATCTGTCATGCTTGCTGCAGGTACGTTGGGACCAGACAGCTCAGCACCTTAATGGTGCTCCCATGCTTCACAGCTCTCACCTTCACTTTTGTAGGTTCTCTTGACAGGTTTGAAACTGCAGACTTACAGCCTTAGCTTGTAGACCGTAGGCCTTAGCCTGTAGCTTGTAGGTTCTGGAGGTTATGTAGGGAAAGTTGCTTTTCCATAATACAATCTAAGTTTGCCCCATAAAGCGGCATGAAGAAGAGTAATTGTAAAATCTTTACCCTTGGTAGTATGACAGCAGCTGAGTGGTTCTAGGGCTCCTGTTAGGTGGATGCACACAGTGGCACAGCTGATGCAGGAGGTGAGCTTTAGCTTCCAGCCTGTCCTGGATGATGAGCTGTGATGCCACAGCCAGGACAGAAACTCCGTATTGCTGAGTAGTTGTTCTGTCACTGCTTCAGGGGTATCTGCCACAGCTTCACAAGCTACAGATGGTTTTGCTGGAACAGCTTCTCTGGCAGACTTTGCTCTTCTCTTTTTAAGATCCTCTGTGGCCAAGGTGAGCTTCCCCTTAGGGCTGTGTGGCCTGTCTCTGGAGACTGAATGGATTGGCACTGTGAGCTAGAACATGGCAGAGAGATTTGTCTTAGAGAAAGTAAAATGGGTGTCTGCCTTCCAGGAATGGAAATAAAACCATGCATGGTATTATGTGTTATGAAACTTTATTCAGGCCAGTGATTGGTTGAATAGTTTAATAAACTGAAACTTGCCTAATCCTCTGGGGTTTTTTATGCTTGATTTAACTAAGGTAGAAGCATACAGATCTCCTGTGAAGGAATATACAAAATCATAATTTCTGTCCTTTTTTTCCTTTTTGTTTGGTAGGACTCCTGGCCAAAAAAGCTGTTGAGGCTGGCCTCGTGGTGAAGCCCTACATCAGAACAAGTTTATCACCTGGCAGTGGCATGGTTACACATTACCTCAGTTCCAGTGGAGTACTGCCATACCTCAGCAAGCTCGGGTAAGGCCTGGCTCCAGGGGTGAGTTTGGGCAGGCAGTGCATAGGGGGGTTGTACAGGCTGATAAATAGGATTGCTGTTCATTTGGGGTTGGCTAATCCTTAACTTAATGGATTGCCATTTTACTCGTTGACTTAAAATTATTCTGCTTCATTGTATTCCCACTTCAAAATTTATGATGTGTAGCTCTAATACATCAGAGCTGTTTTTCCAGTCACAAATTACTTCATTTTAAGTGACTTGCAGGACAGGATGTACTTGATGATGTATTTTAAAAGTGGAAGCTGGATGCAAATTTGTCAGGACAGTCTGGATTAGTCTTTTCTTAACATTGCTGCTGTTAAGGATTGTTTGGTATGTTTTCAGTTGCTCTGTGGCAGTAACAGAATATGTTCAATATTCTGCAACAGTGCCCAGCTGTGGTTTGCATCAGTGACATGTAGTGTCTGCTGTTCATTTTCTAAAAAGTCTTAACTGCCAAGGGACAAAAATTTCTTGGGGATTGTTAATAAAAGAAAAAGCAGTTATGTTAACAAATTGCTTGTGACCATGTGTGATCTGATTGGTTTTTCCCATGTAGGTTTGAGGTTGTTGGTTATGGGTGTTCCACCTGTGTTGGGAACACAGCCCCTTTGCCAGAAGCCATCAGGAATGCAATAAAACAGGTAAAGCTCTGGCTGGCTTGTTGAACACAGAAATGTTTTTCTCACCCAGTTAAGCAATCAAGAAATACAGTAATCCATGCAAGATATGCTTCACTTTTGGTTTGGACTTAGCGTGATGTTGTTGATGTATTTGCTTGTTAGAGGGAGACCATGCCAATTCATTGCTATGGAAAATAAATGTAATAAGTAGTATTTGTAGAATACAGTTATAAATGACAAGATAAATACATATGATCTAATCTTGCAGAGGATGCAATGTGTAGATTTTGTATCATAAGTGAAGAGGAGGGTTTTAAAGAGCTATGGGCTTGATTAAGTTTAACCAGCAGTGTCTAAACAGCTACAGCTTTTTTCTCTTCTGAAGCAGAAGAAAAATAAAAGAAATAAATGGCAGGAGAGGAGTTGACTGAAGTGACAGGAGAGCACATCAGAGGGTCAAAAGGGAAAACGAGAAGGGTAGTGAGAGAGAGCAAAATGCCTTTCAGTTATGGTGTTAGAGTAACTATTTGGAGTGAAATGCTAAAAGCACATCTGACTTAGTCAACAGAAATAGCATAAGCTGTTGAAGTACCCCACACTGCTGGACCAGTATGTCTGGGTCTGCCTTCCAGGGTGATATCATTGCCTGTGGGGTGTTGTCTGGCACAAAGAACTTTGAGGGCCGCCTGTGTGACTGTGTCCGTGCCAACTACCTGGCGTCCCCTCCGCTGGTCGTGGCCTACGCCATCGCGGGCACCGTGCGGATAGACTTTGACACGGAGCCTTTGGGTGAGTGTTCTCCTGCAGCTTCTGTTTCTGCAGCTGGTACACATGGGCACAGGTTTCTGCACGTGATTTCAGCACCCAGAGCCAATATATTTGAAGAGAAAGCACAGCCGTGTTTGGTTCGCTCGTGGCTAAAGCAAAGCATTCACTTAACTGATCAAATTCTTTGCATGTCTGGTACCATCTCTGCAGGCCTGAATATATACACATCTTTATTCTGATACAAATCTCAAGTCTAATATTTTACTCTTCCAAACTACTGTTGTGTTTAAAATCTTACTCAGGCATTGGCTTTAACGGTAAAAGTATTTACCTACGAGATATTTGGCCCACCCGACAAGAACTTCACACAGTGGAGGAAGAATGTGTGATATCATCCATGTTTAAGGAATTGAAAGAAAAGATAGAGGTAAGAGTGGTCTGTTCTATATAATATAAAGGTTGCATTTCATTGTAGCTTTATAATATCTTGCAGTTGAATGTGATTGGTTTGCCATTTATTTCTGTTATGGTAATAGAGGGCTTAACTGAGATGGGTACTTGTACTTAAAAGCTATTCCTAAATAATACCCAGTGATGTAACTTGTAATGCATAAAAGAAAATTATTTGCTAAATAATAGTAATTAATAAAATCACCAGTATGCCTTTAGTTTTTGAGTGTAAAAATACAATAAACTAACTTCTGTTATTTTTGATTAATTTTCTTTCTTGTAGAAAGGAAACAAACGATGGAATTTACTGGAAGCACCGGAGTCAACTTTATTTCCCTGGGATTTAAAATCTACTTACATTAGATGTCCTTCCTTTTTTGATAAACTTGTAAGTACAGTGGATCTATCCACCAGATTATATGCACTGCATTTAAGTAAAGGAATAGCTCTTACAGCAACACTTCAATGTTGAACTAACAAATTTAATTATCACTAATATTTCTCAATCTTTTAAATACTGTTTGTGTCTGGAATGAGCGGGGCCTGTTCATTCAGGGGCCTGTCCAACCAGCAGCCTTCCTATACTGCAGATATGTTTTATGTCTCTAGCTCCTGGAGGAAAACGTTTAACGTTCCTTTTGCTCCCTTCCGCTGCTGTTTCCCGCCCCGCCAGGCCAAAGACGCGGTTCCGCCGCGAGCGGTTGAGAACGCGCACGCGTTGCTGTTCCTGGGGGACTCGGTCACCACGGATCACATTTCCCCCGCCGGGAGCATTGCGAGGAGCAGTGCTGCTGCCAAGTACCTGACCAGCAAAGGGTGAGCGCTGCTGTGCCCCCCGTGGGGCTGCCTCACGCGCTGAGGAGCCCGTCGGCACGGTCACCTGCCTCTAGGAACGCCTGGCTGCACGCAGGGGAGACTGCACGTGGGAAAGCAAAACAATTAATTAATGTTAATAAAGATGCTGGGAATGGTAAAAGGATCAGTAAGGTGGGTTTGTTTCCTAGAGCAGTTCAGTCTCCCCGTAATTCTTCTGTAAGTACCACACTGCTTGCAGCACTTCATAACAAATTTGTAGAAAATTAATTTAAAATTGCAGCTTTCCTCATTAATAGCCTAGCAGTGATTTACATGTTGTTCATGATTTATAACAATTTGTTGGAGGTCTAGTTCTTTATATCTCCCACTGAAGACTTAGATATGCTGCAATAATTTAAAAAAAAAAGAATCATAATATCCTTTCAAGTCAGATCATCTTTAACAGATTTCTTTCAATTTGCTTTTTATTCCAGACTCACACCTCGTGAATTCAACTCTTACGGGGCTCGAAGAGGTAATGATGCTGTGATGACAAGAGGTACCTTTGCAAATATCAAGCTTCTGAATAAGTTCATAGGAAAGCCAGCTCCTAAAACAGTTCACTTCCCATCAGGACAAACGGTAGGAATATATTTGTTTGCACAGCCACTCTGGAATGGGGAGTGCAGGTTTAGGACTCACTCAATATATGTGTCACTTTGTCATTCCACAGCTAGATGTGTTTGAAGCAGCGGAGCTGTACCAGAAGGAAGGCATTCCTACAATAATTCTAGCAGGAAAGCAGTATGGACTGGGTAGCTCAAGAGACTGGGCTGCAAAAGGGCCTTTTTTACTGGTACTGCTGGTTTGTCTGGGTTTGGGGGTGGTTTTGTTTTTTCTTTAAATACGTAAAAACACATTGTATAATTTCTTTGTTAGAATCTTCATGGGAGAGAATCACTAGTCAGGATAGATCTGAATTTCCTCATTATGTAATCTACTGTCTTGGATATATCCAAGACAAAATATATCCATTAGATATATCTCAAAATCAACTTGACTTTGAGACAAATCAGGCATTTGTCTATGCTGACCTCTGTTTGATCTCCATGGGTGTTCAGTATCTCATTGTCAAAGACTAATTTCCACTAATATTGAGAATATATTCTGAGTCAGCCATTGATTCATGTCCTGTTAACTCCAGCATGGTCACTGTAACAAACTCGATTTCACACTGCACGGGCCTGCTCTGGCTTGTTTGCTTCCATCTAGCTGGGAAGCTAAAGGGTGTTACCAGGGTACTTAAAGGACTCTGTGCAAAGCACTCTCTCTACTCCTGAGTTTGAATTGCAAGATGTTGGACATAATCTGGATTTGAAGGTTACCTCTGCTTGTATTTTTGCAGGGTGTTAAAGCTGTTCTAGCTGAGAGCTATGAGAAGGTTCATAGGAGTCAGCTGATTGGAATTGGCATCGCTCCACTTCAGTTTCATCCTGGGGAAAATCCAAGTACTTTGGGACTCACTGGCAGAGAGCAGTTTTCTATATTGTTCCCTCCAGACCTGTCACCCAGAATGACTTTGGATATTAAGGTATCTTCGCAATATTTTTAATTTCTCTGTTGAATGTTCTGATGAAGAGAAAAAAAAAAACCTTAATTCTGATGATAGGAAGCAAAGCAAGAAAAGACAAAACTTAATTCTCTTGGAAAATAAGCTTATAGTCCTGCTGGAAGTTTGTCACGGCTGTTGGAGTTCCCCAAAGTACACATTATATATACACATTCTTTGTATGTATTCTTGGTCATTCTGAGTGGTATTTTGCCCCGCATGGGCTCAGTCTTAGAGTAGAATTGAGTTTGTCTCTCATAGGTATGATGATTTGAGAAAGGCTTCAGCTCTCCATGCTCTGTAAACAAGCCTATAACACAACTGGTACCATCTTAGGCACGTGGTGTTCTTTGGTTGCCAACAGGCAGTTGGTGACCAAAAGCTGCATCTAAACTGCTCTACAAAAAACCTTCCTTCCATGTGGCCCCAGCAGGCTTGGGGCTGTACATATCAGAGGGCTGAATTCACTTGTGTTCCACAAAACTTAGGGTTAGAATGTTGGCTGAGAAATAAGCAAGGGGAAGTGAAAGCAAAGCTAAATTGGTTTCTCTTTTTCGCTTTTCTTTTGAAGACAAACACTGGAAAAGTATTCAGCGTGATTGCCTTGTTTGAAAACAATATGGAGATAACTTTATACAAGAATGGTGGAAGTCTAAACTTTGTGGCTCGAAGATTCTTATAGTAGCTACTGACTCTGGGTGCCCTGCATAACTGCTAACTCAGCAAATGCCACGTGTGAACCCAGGAATCTGTACTGTGGAACTGCAAACAGTCCTAGTGTGCTCAAAGTTACTTCGTCCATGGATGTAAAAGATTGTGAATCATTGTAACTGCAACAAGATCCTTTCTGATTTTAAATAATATTCTAATGGTGCTATTAAACATTGCTAAAATCAACATGTGTATTGTGACAAGAGAGCTGTAAGTATGGAGGGGATGTTTTATCAGACCATTTTGTAAATAAACTATGCGAAATTGAAACTGATTGTGCTGAAGATTATTATGTAAGAAGATTTTCTGCAGTTGTTTCCACTCAGTTTCTGCACCTGTAAATCTGTGTACTGCTGTTTGTTGGTTTAAGAGTAGCAGATGGCATGGAATCTTAAAGGCCAAACAGAATTTTTTTTTTGTTTTTCTCATCCAGAGCTTAAAAAAGATACTGAATTTTCAGTTTCTTTAGGTTATGGGCTGAACAAAAAGCAGTCCACATGAGGCCCATGGTATCCTGTATCACAGATGATGACTTCCTTACCTTTATGGGATTATATTTCATCTGGATCCAGATTTAAACTGCTCGAGCTATGAAATGTGTGAAATACTGCGTGCTTACAATATGGGAAGCATTTCTGCATTTAAGAACAAATCTCCCAGTTGTTTCATTCATGCAGGTTAAGCCATGTTTCTTCATCCCCTTCAACTGAAGTTTATCACATCTGCTTCAAGGGACACACTTTGTCATTTGTCACATCTGTTTTTATTGTGCTCTCTGCGATGTCATCAGAAAAAGTACCTCCTCATAATGTTTTAACCTTTAAAAACCTTGTAAAACATTTGCTAGGGCTGTTTAAATTCCTCTGCTTTAACTACAGCCTGTGTCTAGTACGTTACACTTGCCAGATGTTCAAGAGCTCGGTGGCTGCAGTGCCTTTGAGTGCTTTCTCTCGTGCTGGCAGCTCCTACGGAGCGTCCCCTTCCGAGGGGCAGCCCCGAGCACGGGGCAGACCCGTCCCTCGTGGCCCTGCAGCAGCTGTGGCTGGAAACGGCAGCACGCTGAGGGTGAAGCCCCCATTCCACAGCTCTTACTGGCAGGAGGTGCAGAGCTGCTGCAGCATGGCTTGCGTTCCCCCTTCACAGAGCCTTGGTGGTGTCTGAGCCGTGCGAGTGAGCCTGCAGCTCCCGCAGGCTCTTCCTGTGCTCCTGTGTCATGAAAAGCTTCATAACTCCACTTACAGTTTATGTAGAGGTTAATTTCTGCTGGAGAACAAAACTGCAGTATTTGCCTATAAATTGTCAAGATTTTGCTTTAAGGTTTTTTGTTGTTGATAAATGTTGTCTTAAATATCAAAACATTAAAGAGGACTATATTAGCTTTATTTACACGTGCTTTTAATTTATAACCAGATTGAGATAGCTGACTTGTGAGCTAACAGGTGCACTGTTCAAATCTTTAAATAGTATGTTTGAGATTCCTTTAAAAAAAGCCCCAAAACCAGCATACCCCAAACCTCTTGCATAATTATATCAATGTGATGTATTAATTTTTTGACAGTTCAAAGGCCAAAGTAATTTGATTGACATAAATTTCATACATATTATTCTGTTTTGTTAGACAGAGGTCACTAAAGTCTGAAGTTCTGTATAATCTGTTTTTATATTTCACTAGTTTGATGTGATTTTCTTTTAGGTGAGATGAAAACCATTCCAGTGACTCCTACCACTTCTGAGGGGGATAAATCAATGCGGTTTTGAATATTATATTCAACTGAATGCTGAACGAGTTCCTGTTCTGTGGTACACTTCCATTAATTCTATCCAGGGTGACTGGGCAGATCCTACTTCTAGTACAGCAGTGTCTAATACTATTTTATCCCGGCTCGAAGGTATATTCTTGTTTTAGTTCAAGAAAGTGTTATTGGGGAGAAAATGGGAATTTAGTGCTGGTACATAATGATGCCTCATGCAGATGATATAACTGCAACTCCATGCCTGTTTACAATTGTGTAACTACTAATGCTTGAGGGAAACACAGCCCCCTGCCCTCTTTCCATGCTTCAGGAGACAGGGATCCAAGCCATGTCAAGGCAGACTGATGAGGTGAAGTGCAATTTCAAGGCAGGTGATACTTGCAAATTGTCACCAGTAGAGCAAGTCAGCTCTTAGAGAAACAGGGCTTCATGACCTTAGCGGTTGCTTTAATTCTGCTGCGCTACTGTGTCTTGTAGTCCAGGAGAGAGGGGTTCTGAGCTGTGCTTGGGAGCTGGGGCTGCTCAGCTGGAGGCTCCTGCTGTTGCTGCAGCGGGTGCAGCTCTAAGCAAGCCCAAGTAGGGGTGTCTCAGGTGTGCGGGCTGCCTCCTGCCCTCGGCCCGTACCCTGCTGGGGGCGACAGCACGGCCATCCTGCCATGTGCTCAGCGGTGGGGAACTGCCCCTGCAGGGAGCCCCTGGCTCGTGACCCTGGGAGCAGCCCTGCTCCCTCTCCCCGTGCAAAGTGCAGCTCAGGAGCCCAGCAGCCAACGGAGACGTTTCACTTGGGACACTCTGCTGGGGCCCTGAGGGCCCTAGGTGGGCAGTAGTGGCAGGAGCCCTGTGGCAGGGGCAGGGCACGGGACAGTCAGGATTGCCGTACTCACACACCAAACATTCAATTAGACCTTTCTCTAGTGTCCTGAAGTGTAGGAGGACATGTACCTGTTTGAGAAGTGACTCAGTGTGTTAGATGTATTTAACCTAGACCTCTCTCCATTTGGATTTGGGGGGAGAATCTTGTTGAATTTTTTGTAAATGTTTTCTCTTCTTGCTTCCCTCTTCCTCCCATCCCAAACTACAAAGCTTTGGGATAGTGTTGATGTTTATACATTTTACACCTAAGTATAAGGACGAGAAACTATGTATATTAATCCTATTTAAGCAACTACAAATCATTGTCTGCCATTTAAAGCAAACAGAACAGTGTAAGTTTTAAGTTCAGTAAGTATTGTATAAATACATCTTAAGTTGAATTGATGAAAATTGTGCATACAATGTTACCAATGCTGTAAATTATTTTTAATAAAGAAAATTGTATCGCACTTCTTGTATGCTGCTGTCTATTTTGAATAGATAATATGAAATACCCTTAAAATGGTACTGTGTGTGAAGGGATGGGGTGACTGAAGAAAGGGGATAATTCTATGTATTATATAATGCATGTTCTATTTACTTGTTAGGAGTGAGTTTGGGCTCACGAAGCACAAAGCATGCTTAGCTGCTGTAGAAGTATGTTCTCTGGGTTAGCTGTGCTCCACACACCACTCTGGATGTTATAGCAAATGCTTTTTTAATAACTTTTTCTTTCCCTTCTAAAAAATGTCTACTTTAGAATCTAGATGAAATCCTGTATTAAAGCAAGCTGTTAACCAAGGTTACAACTCTGACAAGATCCTCAGAAGTGATTTGGGGATGTCCAGCACTAACTTACTTCAGCCCTCACTTTCAGCACAGGCATTAGACTGGAGTTCCAGTCGTGGATGCTAAATTATTCAAGTCTATCTACAGATGATAAGACAGGCCAAAGTACAACCTTCAAACTCTGCCCTGCCTTGCAACCACAGAGAGCTTCCCCCAGAGTACCAGACAGGCAGGAGAAGCACAGAAGTTTGTAGGTCTTCAGTTTTGGCACTCCAGTCTGGCAACTGAAGCAAGAGTAAGGAGTACAGATCTGCAAAGTGCATTGTAATCTTGTTTGCAGAGACAGGAGGACATTTCTGTAACCAGCTATGTTAAACCACAGCAAGAAAGCTTTCCCTCATCAATTTTATTCCAATGCGCTAAAGCTTCAGGGCCTCAGAAATCAGGGGAGGGAACACTAAATATTTTACAGAGCTCTTTTCTTTCTGAAAAAAACCTTAATTTTGTGATTTCTAGTCAGAAGAGTAGGTCAATCACTTTTATTAACATCAGATAACAGATATAGTATCTATTTTGAAATTGGAGAGAAAAAAAATGTTTCTTGAGGAAAGTTTCCCTTTTCTAAATTCCGTTCGATTAAAATAAACATTTCATTAAGATAATGTTTTCAATTTTGCGTCCTTAATATTACAAACAATACTGAAATTTTGTAATGGAGGATTTTTAACTGATTTGCTTAAAATCAAGATGCTTTAGTTGCTGTTGGTTGGGTTGGGGGAGGGGGTTTGTTGGAGTTTTGGGTGGTTTTCAGCATGCCTTTCCTAAATTCCTTTTTTTTCAGGTTCCTAATTCTGTCATAGCAGGACGTCAACCATGGCAGATTGCATTTTTCTCATTAGGCGTTTCAGAAGATATTTCTATATTAATCTCGAGGCTTGTAATTATTTTCATTAAGGATAAAACTTTCTAGGACCGGACCATTGTCCCAGTAAAAATTTTCTCTGGGACAGTCTAAAGGACATCCTGAGCAAGGTGCCTCAGGTTTGTAATCTATATTTATGTCGTCTTAAGTCGAAGCGTTTGGCAGAGATTTTGACGTGGTATGCTGATAAAAGGGTTTGAACAAAAGTATAAAACGGGTATCTTCCCTCCTGCCCGCTGTGGGCGCAGGGTTTTTTAACTGTTCTGCCTTTGTGACAGGAAGTCGTAGCTTTCCTCCTCTCTCGTGCTGTTGGGGAACAAAGCCCGCGGCCTGGGGCAGCGCTCCGGCGCCGCGGGAAGGCTCCGGCGCCGCTGCCCGCGGCCGGGCCCGGGCGCAGCNTTTCTGCTGCCTTTTGTAGCGCGGGGATTTGGAAGGCCGTGACCAAGCGAAAAGATTTAATCTGCTTTAACGTTATGATTTACTAAAATACTTCTTGCCTTTTGCAGGCACGAATTGAAGACCACCTGATCAGGGATTCAGCAGCTCTGTTCCTGAGGGAGTCATTCCTACCTGTCGAAAATACCGGGTTAGGCTGCTGCTAGAAATGAGCTAATATAAGCTCGGTTAATAAGCTTTTCATGTCTGCTATTCTGAACAGATTGAGTGCATCTCTCTAGCAGTCTTTCTTAAGGGGGGCTGCAGCCTAAGTATTTGATAACCTAGGACGTAAGAAACTCGAGCTGGCATGGGGAGTTGGTTTTCTTTGCTTGTTTAATAAATGTAGGAAACTTCTCCACTAGCTGAATGCATTTTGTTGCAGTAATTACTGCTTCTGGTGTCAGAATACAGATCAGATGATCCTGCTTTTCTTTTTCTCCTAGAGACACAATGTCTTCTGGAAATGACTGTCAGCCCCAGACCTTGACCAAACCCGCGCTTGGTGAGAGAGAGGCAGTTGAATTGGTTGACAGGGTGTTTGGATTGAAGGTGTCTTGGATCAGGTCACTCCCCAGCTATGATGATCAGAACTTCCACGTGCGTGTCTCAGCTGAAGGTGCTGATGAGTATGTCCTCAAAATCACCAATTCAGAAGACAGCCAGGAGCCTGACCTCATTGAAGCACAGACCCAGGCCATGATGTTTCTCAGTGCTGAAGGATTCCCTTCAGCTACTCCTTATCTGACAAAAGATGGGAACATAATGGCTCTGGAGTCAGGAGGTGAGCCACTGTGGGTATCTCTACTGTCCCACTCTCACCCTTAGATGGGCAGTAGCTTCATGTGTATGCTGAAGGGAAACTCTAGGCTTGTGTTTGAATAGCAGGGATATGCATCAGGTGACATGTATTCCAGCCATAACAGTCCAAAGCAACTCAGAGAGTAATAATTAACTAGGAAAACACTTTGGAAAACACTTCAGTTTAAGGAATTGGAGAAAACATTTCTCTGACATCTGTGTCCATGCACAGGAAAAGTTAAAAACACCTCCTTGGCTACATGGTGCTTGAAATTATTTGCCTTCAGACAGTTCTGGCCTATCTCTGAAGCCAGAATAAATTGCTTTAACAGTGTTTGGAAGAAAAATTGTGTTGGCATTTAGCTTTTACTGTCACTGTAACTTCCATACAACATTTGGGATTCCTGAGACCTGTTCTGCTGCAAAACTTAATGTGGGTGTGTTCGGGCAGTGGAGGAACCCCTCTTGGTGCTGAGTTGGGTCCAAGCATAAGGACTAAGAATCCAGCGTAGATTTTCTAAGTGTGTTAAGGTTTGTACATTATTATACAACATTCTGATAAATTGAATCTTTGTATTAAATCTGTTTTATGAGCTACATTTGACAACTTCTGCACTGGGATACACCTTTTTTGCCTCTTGCATTAACTAATACTCAGCACATAGCAGAGTGACTGACTGCATCTCTCCTTGTTAGGTACCAGCCCTGGGAGCAAGAAGTACATGGTCAGACTGCTGACTTACCTGCCAGGTACACCAGTAGCAAAAATCACTACCAATGCTCAGATTCTGCATGAAATTGGGAGGCTTGCTGCCAGCGTGGATAAAGTGCTCTCAGAGGTGAGTTCTCATCCTTCAGCCTCAGACTTCTCTCTTAATCAATGTCTCTTCAGCATTTGCTCACGTGCTTGCTGCCTGTTTTTCTGACCTGCAAAATGCAAGTTGGTGATTGCAGATGTCGGTTTGACTCATGGCTCAGGTGCCAGCCTCCAAGCTGGCTGCTGCTATAGCCTTTCCCCAAGTACATGGCAAGTGACATGGGACTGGTAATCCTTCTGCAATGCATTTTTGTACCACAGATATGGAGATTATGAGTTCTTTTTACTTACGCAAAGCTCATCTGTTAGTGTTTCAAACCTGGCAAATAAAGGTGCTTGGTTATGAATTCTCCTAGGGTGCTTGAATTATGAATTCTCGAATTAAGAATGCCAAGCTTGTTTTAAAGAATTTTTATGTAGTGCACACCTGGCTGATCTATTATTTTGAATTCCTTTTGACTTGCTGACTTTATTCTCACCATTAGCACTGTGACCATTTCACATTGGTACCCTTCCTACAGTGCCAGCTGTGCCAACATACAGAGGTCTGTGACACTTCTCATTTGCACCACTTCCATTCAGATAGTCTTAATGCAAAGTAAGTTCTGTCTTTACTCTGTAGTTACACAGAATAATAAAGCTGATCAATCAGCCAGTAAGTTTGATGCATGAAAGACCTCACGTTATTTGTTAACCTGTCATTAACCTTTCCTTTTCATGTTCTGGCTACCAGCTTCAGACAGTTAGGAAATGTGAATTGCCAGTTTTACTAAGCATGTTCTTAAATTACAAGAGCATTTTGCAGTTGTGAAAGATAACTTACTGTTGCCTTCTGACACAGTGGTCACATTCTTATAATGTGATTAAAATAAGGTAGTCTCAAAATATGCCTGTGACTCATCCTGCTAAGGAGGAAATAGTTAATGAGAAGCAATTCTGATGGAAAAGACTCTTTATTCCCTTAACATATGGATTACCATCCACCAAAGGGGTTTAGGCTCGATCTTGTTCTTTGCTTGTTCATATACTGTCCACTTTTGACTGATCTTTAAGAGCCTTAATTACAAGCATAGTTTTTGTTGTTTTTTTTCTTAAAAGGAAGCCAGCTACTCTGGTGGGAAGGGTGTTTTTTTTTTTAATTTGCCCTATGCACTGGTCCAATCTGGCCCAGAGGTCACTTTAATCAGCATTTGAGGAGTCCAAAATAAGCATGGGGTGTGCAGTGGGAGAGATGCTTTTCCTCTCTGAATGTCACTTTCCAAACCATCCCTTCCATTTGCTAGGGAGAGAGGACCTTGTATGTTTAAAGTAGTGAGGCCTGGGCATACGAAGGCAAATTTTCATAAGCATAAAGCCATGGTCAGTGTCTCCATAAACTACTCGTGCTCAGGATTTTTCACACACCAACTGTTGCTAGGCTTGTCCCCCAAAGGTCCTACCTTTAAAAGCACACTGCTCCTGCCCCCAGCACGCTGGCAGGTTTTGTCTCTGGTGCTCCCACAGCTTTCTGCAGCACCAGCCGTGCAGGCTGAGCTCTGCCAGAGCAGGACTCTGGCCTTGGCAGAGGCTCAAATGTCACCCTATGGACAGTCAACAGCAGTTTTACATTATTGAAGTGACAAATGACTTGAGGTAATCTTTGTACCTAAAACATGGGGAAAAATCATTCAGGATGTATGTAGATTCCAAGATGCTTGCCTTAATCATTCTTCAGGTTATTCTTTTACTTGGTATAAAACAACAGTCCAACTCATGGTGCTTTTCAGTGAGTCTTATTAGAAACCTGTTTAAATTAACAGGCGTTTTGAATCAAGCCCTTTAATCATAAAGTCAGCAATTTTTCTTATGCCTATATTATTGTGTGCTTTTTCCAAAGAAATTCCAGCATCCATCAGTAAAAAGTCTGCATCGAGGTCAGTTCATTTGGAACCTGGCAAATGTTCCTCTTCTAGATCAGTACATTTATGCTTTGGGCCAGAACAAATACCGTGCAGTGGTGGAGCAAGTTATTGAGCAGTTTAAAGGCAAAATAATACCCAAGCTAAGCAGTTTCCGAGCCTGTGAGTATTTTATTCTCATTGTAATTATGTTGAACTGAGACACAGAAATTTCTTACAGGAATTTGGCTCTGTAGAGAAGGAAAACAAAAATAGCAAAAAAGGTAAATCTCTTTTCGCTAGCCTAGACATGGACAAGAACTGTGCTGAATGTGCACAGCACAGAGTAAGCCAAGAGAAATGTTCTGTCCAGTCAGGGTCAGTTCTTTATCTTTCTAATGAGTTTGCTCCCAGTTAAGTTTATTATTGTCATGCCATTATATCAGCCAGCTATATGGAGTACCTTTCATAAAGGCCCAAATAAGTACTTAATCCAATTTTTGGAATCCAGTTGACATTGCTATTGATGATAATGTGACAGTTCTATAGTTGGAAGCTGCTGTTGTGCGTCTCGTAATTCCCTCTTCTCCACTGCTGTCGGTCATCTGGCAGTGCAGTGGAGCTTCTCAGGAGGCAGTAAAGGGGTGAAAGGCAGCACTTGATGCTGCAGGGGACTGGTGTGGTTTTGTAGCTGAGTGTTCATTTGACATGCATCTTCCCAAAACTGTTTCAGCTGTTTAACAATTACTAAATACTGTTTATCTTCTGTGTTTAGGTATCAATCATGGAGACCTTAATGACCACAACATTCTAGTAGACTCCAGTTCCGCTTCCTTGGAGAATCCCCAGTACAGAGTGTCTGGCATCCTGGACTTTAGCGACATGAGTTACGGGTATTACGTGTTTGAGGTCGCAATAGCCATCATGTACATGATGATTGAGAGTCCAGACCCCCTGAGTGTTGGGGGACACGTTCTCGCAGGGTTTGAGAGCGTCCTGCCGCTCACTGCCGAGGAGAGAGGTGCCCTCTTTCTCCTGGTGAGTGGGAGGTTTGCACAGTCCCTCGTCATCGCCGCCCACACGGCTCTGCTGTACCCAGAGAACAAGGAGTACCTCACAATCACAGCCAAAACTGGCTGGAAACACTTAATGACAATGTTTGAGGTGGGCCAGGAAGCTGTGGAGAAGACGTGGTTTGAGACTGCCCAGGCGTACACCCACCACGCATCTGATCCGTCAGTCAGCGGCTGCTGAGGTCCTGGGGGTGACACCGGACTGAATAAAGCAATAAATTTAAACCAGGCGGCGCTGGCTGGGCTGGCTGGGGCGCGTCAGCCGCGCTGCATCCGCGGGCAGGGCCGGGACCGGGTTCCTCTCCCCGGGAGAGAAAACCATCGCCCTCACAGCGGGCGCAGGGGTGTGGCCATTACCGCCCTCACCGCGGGGGGAGCGCAGGTGACCGTTACGCACCCGCAGGGCAGGGGCCGGGCCCTTACCCCCCCTCACGTCGGGGCTGTGGTATGATCGGCGCCTCCCCCGCACGGCGGGCGGGGCCGTTTCCCGCCCCTTTGNGGCCTCGCCGCTCCTCGCCCGGCCCAGCGGTTCCCTCCGGCCCGCCGTGAGTGAAGACGGGCGGCGGGTGGGCGGTGGGGTGCCGGAGGCGTCTCTGCGCGGGGCGGGAGGCGGCGCGGCCCTCGCGTTCTGCCGCGCTGAGGATGACAGTGCAGTGCAGGCGCGGGCGGCAGCGCCCCCTGGGGCCGTGCCGGGGTGCGCTCGGTGCCGGTTCCCGGGGTTCCCGGGGTTCCCGGGGTTCCCGGGGTTCCCGGTTCACGTGCCCTCTGCTCTCTTGCAGGCCCAGCGCCGGTTCACGTGGCCTGTGCTCTCCTGCCGGCCCGCTGCCCTTTGCCCGCGGCGCGTCCCCGCCACCATGGTGAGTGCCCCGCCTTCCCGGGAGCTTTGCCGCGCCGCAGGTCCTGCCGAGTCACGGCCCGGGCGGGGGCGGTGGGAGCGGTCACGCTGCAGGGGCTGGGCTGCGGGCGCCAGTGACCAGCCCGAGGTCACCGAGTGCCTGGATCTGTTATGCAGGGGCTTTGGGGCATTGGTGGCAAGAGACTGGTGATACTTACTGAGCTATTCCTTTTACAGTCTCGAAGATATGACTCCAGAACTACCATATTTTCTCCGGAAGGTATTTTTTAATCTGACACTTTCAAGTAAACTGACTGTTTTATCTTCTCAAAACTATCAAAACACTTGCCCAAAGGGTGGTTGTTAGCATGTTTCTGTCTGAATATGAGTTACAGAAATCATATTTACCCACACCCAGTTCTGTAGGGGCAGCAAAGGTCCAAAGTGTATACTTCCAAATTCATTCTAATTGAAGCAATAATGAGACTGAGTCCCATTAGTGAGTAATATCACCTCATGACCATTATCTTATAATAACCGTTTATCTCTTGTTTGAGTATGGTTAGATTTTGTCACTATCCCCTGAGAATGGATAATATCCTGCTGGTGCAGTTATGCCTCTCCTTGTTATTCTTGCCCATGCAAGAAACAAGTACATACAAACCACGTTTTCTTACTTCTTAGATGGGATGAACCCAAGAAATCCAGTATAAAATATTTTCATTGTTTATTGAAAATTTGTCTTGGCTTATTCTACTGCAGCAGAGAGTTCTTTACATTTTTTCTTTTTTTTTTTTTTAATAGAAGGGGTTTTTTTCCACAAGTGGCCACATCCAGTGTTACCTTGTTTTCCTTCTCTGACTCCTTCCTCCTTCTCAGCCAATTAATTTACAATTGACTGGTAAGAGGCTGAAGAAGTAGATGGGACAATGAGCTCTTGTCAGATTCTTGTAACTTGGCATCACCTCGTGTAATTGGTCTTGTTCAGTGTCATTTTTGAAGATAGGGATTCCAATCCTTTCCCAGGTCGCCTGTACCAGG
The DNA here is from genome assembly GCA_013390105.1 of Tichodroma muraria. NCBI lineage: Eukaryota > Metazoa > Chordata > Aves > Passeriformes > Sittidae > Tichodroma > Tichodroma muraria. The sequence goes on from WAAG01019849.1 coordinate 85,350, forward strand.
TGGAGTACGCGATGGAGGCCATTGGGCACGCGGGCACTTGCCTGGGAATTCTAGCAAACGACGGAGTTCTGCTGGCAGCAGAGCGGCGCAACATTCACAAGCTTCTTGATGAAGTGTTTTTCTCAGAGAAAATATACAAACTTAATGAGTAAGTTGAAATGGTGATTGAATGTCCGATGATGTTATTAACAACAAAGCTCTGATTAGGACATAACCTGGTCTTATTTTATTTGAAGTGTTAATAATCCTTTTGTTTGGTGTTTTAGACAAGTATGACTATTCTGTCATTGTTTGCTTTAGTAATTCCCCTTCTAAAGTAGAAGTATTGCTGGTTTGTTTTTATCTCTAGGAGAATTTTCTAGGTGGAATAGCCTGTTTGGTGGTACTACACCATACAAGGTGTATGTGTTGGTACAAAACCAACAAGGTGGTTTTTGTAGCAGTTAAGAAAACTGGGGAATCTCAGTTTTAGGAAATACCATTGGGGGGCAGAATATAGAATGCACATAAAAATTACCATGCTATTTCAGGTCCCTTTCCACATCTGTTTTTCTTTGGTGGCTCAAAAAGTACGAGGTAACTGGGTAAACCCTGCCTTAGGCTTCTTTGCCACAATTGTAGCAGAGATGAAATGTCTTTCTGTTAACAGTTTCATTCTAGCTCCTGGAAGTTAAATTTGTGGTGTCAGAGCAGAGTTTCATGGATTATACTTTCTTGTTGCAAGGGAGGTAGAGCTTCATCCTTGACAGAAGCTGCACATGAACACAAATAATTTTCTGTCCTGTCTGCCTCCCATTCCATGTTGATCTTGAAAACACCTGGAATGGTAGGAAGTACTGGATTGTCAAGGAGGCAGTGTAACAGATACTGGAATAGCCACCTAGAACAGCCCTTCCATCTTCTGGAAAATTCCTAATTTCACAAATCTTTTTTTGTATAGCAAAAGGTTTGTAGTATATCAGATTGAGCTAAAGAGCTACTAAATTAAGATACAGCAAAACAATCAATCAAGGATGGCAGTGCTTATTTTTCTTAGGGGCCTATCAAAACCACAAAGTTTCAGTTACATGGATGCCATGTGTCAGCCAGCAGTTCCCAGTGTCACATCTGTGTGGCTCCTTCAGTGCTGGGGTGTGCTGTGTCAGGTGGCCTCCTGAGAGGCACCTGTATGTATGTGCCTAATGGCTCTTGTAAAACCACTCAGAACTTAATCATCCTTCTCAGAACTAGATGTGTAAGTAGCATACTGACTCACTGACTTGGGCTGTCCACCTGTGCTCTTAGCAGATGGTTGCTGGTATTTCTGGTGCACCCCAAAAAGCAGGAGCTGCTGAACCAATTTTGTACGGCAGCTGTGTAGTTTTGATCAGAAAAGCTCAACAGTTGGTGCTCTGCTTGAACCCCTGTGTGAAGATGTGAGTGTTGGTTGGAGCTTGACAGGAATTCAGTTCATTTGTATGCTCTTCTTGCAGGGATATGGCATGCAGCGTTGCAGGAATAACTTCAGATGCCAATGTTCTAACAAATGAGCTGAGACTGATTGCACAGAGGTAGGTCTGCTGGCAGCTAACATAGTTCTACTCACCTGTGCTGTCACATTCAGCTCTCTTTGTGCATTAAATCAGAATGAAAATGCATTTATTAGATCAAAAGTAGGTTGAAATACAACAACTAGATCACAGATACTCTAACTTGGGAACTTGTTTTCTCTTAAATGTTGTGCAAGATTTGGTCAGCAAAACAAGTTTTGAAAACTGTTTTTTTTTCCTCTTTGGTACTAGGTATTTGTTGCAGTATCAAGAGCCCATTCCTTGTGAACAACTAGTAACAGCACTCTGTGATATCAAGCAGGCTTATACACAGTTTGGAGGTAATGAAGTGTGATGAACCTTTGTGTTACTAAATGTCTCAAGAACAATTCTCTTACATAATATGAAGGAACTAAGTTTGTGGACAGTTCTACTTAATTCTCCTAAAAAGTTATACTAAGGAAAAAAATAGCCTAATTTAAGAAGGGAATGGGTAGTCATGGTTACTGTTTTTTGCTGCTGAGGCTTCTGCTTTTTTATGGTTTGGGAAATTGATGGCTGAGATGCTGGCCCATTGCACAGAATGCTTTGAATGCTCTTGGATTTAATGAATGCCTTCAAAGGACCAGCAGCGAATTGTTTAGGCAACCTTACAACATTTTGGGGTCATTCAGCATAATGGCACAATGAATCAAAAAGAAGGCTGTATGTAGGGGTATCAGTATTCTAACACTTGAAAAAAGTACTGTTTATGTGGGTTAAAGCAACATGTTAGAAAATAATTTTGTAAGTAGTGTTCCTTAGTATGTGAACTGATGATTCTGTTATTTTACGCATATGTGGTGGGAGAAAATTACCTTTTAAACTCCCTGGCTTTTGACACTGCTCAGTTAAATTCTGTAACAGCTAAGGTACACTTGAATAATGTACTTGAAATATTAAATTTTGATTAAAAGTCCTTGAGATGGTAAGTTACAATTTGTGGAGACAAAAATTAATTGCTCTTAAGGTTAAATGGAATAAACCTCTGCTGCCGCCACCCCATGACTGAGAAGGAAATGCTTGGCATGCTTATCTCAAGCAACAGAAGTGCACAACTGTCTGTTAAATCCTACTTCACAGGAATAGATTGAAAAACGAAATCAAAGAAAATAATTGTCACTCATGACCAATCTTGTTACTAAATTTAGGTTGCTAATAGCCTTCTTTTCAACAGGAAAACGTCCATTTGGTGTTTCATTGCTCTATATTGGCTGGGATAAGCACTATGGATTTCAGCTGTATCAAAGTGATCCTAGTGGAAATTATGGAGGGTGGAAAGCCACATGCATTGGGAATAATAGCGCTGTAAGTTCTGGGTTTTTTCTTCTCAAAAAGACAAGTTAAAAAGTGTAAATTGTACTGTATTAATTAAGCTGAGTTGTTGATTATCAGTGCGGGAGAGATTTACAGGTAATTGTAGAAATGCTGCTCATTATGTCAACTCATATGTTGGTATTATCTGGCAAAACCCCAACTGTGTGGTCGCTTCCCCATAGACACCATTTTAATTTCTGTGAAATTTACAGGCAGCTGTGTCAATGCTGAAGCAAGACTACAAAGAAGGGGAAATGACCTTAAAGACTGCCCTGGCATTGGCCATTAAGGTTCTAAACAAAACCATGGATGTCAGCAAGCTCTCTGCTGAGAAAGGTGAGCGTTCACTGACATGGGCACCCTCTGCTTAAACAAGGGGAGCAGTTAGTGCACATACTCCAGATGCGGCTCACTGGAGTGTTAGTTGTCACAAAAAATATTTTCAGAAGATGCAGCAGTTCTTAGCCTAAGAAGCATTCAGATAGCTTAGTCCAGGCTGATCCCTTTTGGCCAGCTCCAGAGGCAAGCTGCAGTTTGGGGATGGAAACGCCTGTGTGTCCGGGAGCAGAACCCTGAGAGGAGCTCCCCTGCTGCTGTGCTCTGCTCTGCTGCAGGAGGGGACTGTGGGTGGCTGCCTCCAGCCAGGCTGCGTGGCACAGGGAGCCCTGGAGCCTTCTGCCTCACTGTCACTTGTAATCTCAAAGCTTGTGCTGCTGATGATTGCTCTGCCTAAACGCTGCTGTCTGTTCCATGTGTTTCAGTTGAAATTGCAACACTGACAAGAGAGAACGGAAAGACAGTAATCAGGGTTCTGAAGCAAAAGGAGGTGGAACAATTGATTAAACAACATGAGGAGGAGGAAGCAAAAGCTGAACGTGAAAAGAAGGAGAAAGAACAAAAAGAGAAGGATAAATAGAATATGAAATCAAGTGTTCTCTAGATAATAAAGGACCTGCTTCAGCAAAAGATAATCTGGATTTCCGTGCTGTAGAAGCCTACAGCTATGCCATGGAGGACCCAGAAGTACTTCTGATGAACCAGGTCCTTAGTCATCAATTAGATAGTTTACTGCTCCTTACATTGACCAATAATTGCTTTAATTCTTGAACACTCTTTCTTTCATCTTCTATTTTTTATTATGGAATAAAATTTAAGAAGAATAGTGATGGGTGTCTTTATTTCCTCAGTAATGCCTGGATATCCACAATCTTGAGGAATTTTATTGCTTTAAGCCATTAAAACAAGGTATATGCTAGTTGGTAAAGAACAAATATGGTGTTAGAATTGTTAGAATTTTGTGTGTATGTGTGGGTTTTCCTTCTAAGGTAGTGAAAACAGCTTCTAAGTTTGAAAAGTTATTTCACAAATACAGAATTAAAGTGTGCTGGCATGCCAAGTTTTAGTTTTGGCCTATTTTGTTCTATAGCAGGCTCTGTCAAACTGATGGTCTTGCAAGCAGTAGTGTTTTAAAAATGCCCTGTAGCAAATGTGTTCAGTTTATCATAGCCTTCACAAGTGCATGTGTTTTCTAAGGAATTAATCATACAACACTAATTATATTCACACAAACTAGAAAGACATTTTAAAAAGGCCACATGAAAATGCTTTATCTTCTAAAAGTACAAATAGGTAAGTAAAATAGTATGTGATTTTTAGGCCATGTTGACTATTTCACATTTTGTCCTGAAAGGAAATTGAGATGTTTTATGTTTAGTTTAGTGTTGCTGATACTTCCCCGGTGAATTTGGTTCCTTTTTCTGACACACCAGCCAAGAAAACTAACCAGTTAACCACCAAGAAATCATAACTGCATGAATTAGGAATCATAGTAATTTTTGTCCAGCTTGCCCCTATACTGAATGCAAAAAAGTGTGATTGTCAGATTAGCAAACATCTCTTCTGCTTCTGAAAAAAAAAAAAAAGTGATCTGGATTGAACAAAAGAAATGAAAACAAGTTGCTGAAAATTACTGTGCACCCATTCAGATACCAAAAGCAAAGTGAAAAGCCTGAGTGACATCTTAAAAGTGAAGCCTTGCTGAAGTTCAGACCATGACAGTGGTTATCCAGCCCATTTGTGCCCACCCTGGATTGTATTGATCTCGGAGGTTGGTTTGGTTTTCTTACCCCAAAGGATCTCTGATGTATATAGGATTTAATATGACCATTTAAAGAAACTTGAATGAATCCATACAGTGTTTTGTTGGCTTTAATCCATCTCAGACATTTTTGACTAAAATGTACTTCGTCAACATGGCCGGAAATGACCCCTTCTCTTGACTAAACCCATTTTTGAGCTCACTGCTGCAAGAGTCACTGTTGAGAACAGAGGGAAGGAATCTGACTCAAGATGTCTGTGCTGCACCTCGTGTAGCTGGCCTGCACTCTGCTAGCCCCTGTAGAGAGCAGGGGGAGGCTGTGTCTTCTCTGCTTGGTCATCCTCTAAGTCTTGGTGCAGACCAATTGCTTTAGTCTTTAGCACTGAACTTAGATAGCACTTTGTTAATAATCAAATTTTATAGCTAATGGAAGTTCAACTGACTTTTATTTACACCTTGTGCAACTGTAGGTCTTCCAAATAACACAGGAATGGTATTTCATGTAACAAGTCCTGAATAGTTGCAGATGCAAAATGCAATGGGTAATATTTAATCTCCATTCTAAAGGATTGTATAAATACCTCAAGCTCCATTTCATGTAGAAATTCAGTGCTCAATCTTTCTATTTTTTGATACCATGAATGCAATATATCAGCATCTTTTGCAGATTTCTGGATCACTGATGATGGTTATACAAGTACTTGGAATATGCTCTAAAAGCAGCAATGCCAAAATGGAGGTTTTTTTCTCTCTTCTCAAAGATTACTTGCAACAATATGTGATAGATTCCAGCAATGCTTTCTGTCTTCTAGGAACATCTTAGAACATCTGAGCTTGTGTTCATCAATGTATATAGTTCATAAAAGGCAGCTTGTTTAGTAAAATAGTGTATTATCAGATAGCTTAGAATATAGACTTAATAAAATATTTTTCTTAGAAGCATCTTTTTCTAAAAAAATGGGGATAACTCATATATGCATATCTTGGTTTAAAGAATTACCAATATAATTTCTTTGCCAAACATGGCATCATTTACTGGTAAAGGAGAACTTTTCAGATACTGTAATAATAAAAAGTTGGAATGACTTCAATAAATGTATTGAAGCATTGTGGTAAATTTTAAAAGATGTATTTATTTAAAGGTTTTGTTTGCACAAAGTGGAAGAAGTATTGTCTAATACTTTATAATCTTTGAACAGTAATTACCAGTTTAATTTAAAAAAACATCATCTCTCCTGAGTGCCATTAATAGCTGATTGTGAGCTGAGCCTCAGTACTGCCTTGGAACAGGCAGGTAACTCTAGCTGGCAGTCATGTCCAAGATGTACAGCCAAGTTCTCCTAACTGAAATTTAATTTGTGATTCTTTTCTGCATTTGAGCCTAGGGCAGTAAGCAGATGCTGGAGATCTTTCATGATTAGAATCTTCCTGAGCTATCCGGACACTAATGCAAGTTTCTCACCTGTTCTTCCTTGAAATAAGAGCAGTGTTTGATTGCATTGGCCTATTGTATTGATTCTGGCTTTGTGTGTTTAAAAAAAAAAAAAAATCAAAAAAAAAATCACCACTAACTGTGCCTTTCCTGGGAGTGGTTTGGGGATAAGTCATAAGAACAGAAAAATGATTCTGGCGATACATTTGAGGTATCTTTGCTAATCAAAATGATCTTCCTGTTCTTTGTATGTTGGGTTTTTTTCGTGTACGTAGTGTTTACGTAGTGTACAGTGTATTATATAAGTATTTAAAATATTTAGCTATTGCTGTGGGTTCAATGTTATTTTTAAACAAGAACTTCATGTGGTGCTGTGGAAGGTGACAGATTTTCTCAAATTAGGTAAAAGTATTTACTTAAAATTGTTTGCATAATATGATTTTTGTAAACTTAAAAACCTGGATAGCTTATATCTCACTTAAATGCATGATAGAACTTGTTAGGGCAAATATGCAAATATTCACAAATAGATTGTCCTAAGGAATTGTAATGTGGTTTGTTTTTCTAAGTAGTTTAAGAGATAATGAAACTCCTGCTTCTCCAATAATTACCTGTGCTGTCTCTTGCATCTGTCAGTGTTTAACAATAGTTAGCTTGTTTTCTAGGTGACTGTATTCTGTTCAAATAAAGTCAAATTAACTTCCAAGACTGCTTCTTATATGACCTCCTTTAGGTATGCTTCCCTCTTCAACCAAATATTTTACTTGTCAGTTAGGAAAGTTACAAAAGCACCCAAATTAAGGGACAGCAAAAGACAAACTTGACAGCTGCTTCTGGTTTGTTATTTCCAAGGTAATTATTTATTCTTTATGTTCATAACCTTAAAATTAGGAAAAACTACTTCTCCACTGTGTTGTGAAAATGCAATAATGTAATAATGATTGAAAGGTGTTCAGTGGTTTCAGAGGCCTCAGGACTGTATTGATAACACAGCTCAGTATAGAAGACATGTAAGCCCAAGAAGCTGGTGCACTCAAATATTTCATACATGAGAGAAATTGTGTAGTTTCAGACTGGAGGGGATTCTAAGACTTATTTAAATGTATTTCAATTTTTTTGAAGAGTATTTTCCACTACAGTTCTTCTGCAGTAAAAAATTATCCTCATTTTCAAGTTTTAATTGCAGTAATTTCTACTACAATATGAAAATCCACTAAAGTTACTGGATCTAAGACTACCCCTCACTGGCTTTAATCTGGAGAAAATTCAGCTTCATGAAGTTTTTAGAATATTTCTCATTTTACAAACTGAGCAGCTGGCTATTTTTATCCGGGTTTAATTTGGCATTTGGCTTTCCAGTTAAACTACTCTTCAATGCACAGTAAAAGCTGCCATCAGCCAATTTAATGCAGATTCTCAGAGTGTACTTTAGCGGGGACCTTCAGATGTCACCTCCTGCTGACAAGGGTCCTTTGGAAGACAGCATTACTCATGTGATTGTTTAGGCTTCAATTAATGGTAAATATTAAAATTAACATGCTGCTGATACTGTTACCATTCTGCTCCAAATTCAAAGCAGCAGGAAAAAACAGCTACTTATTTATAACTACTGTGTTCTAAACCAGTAATAATACAACATAATTAACATGTGCCAGATGATGCTACATTAAATATTTAGCAAAACGTTAGCCATGTAACCCAGACAGTTTAATCCTTTTATATCCTACAGCATCTGTTTTGCCTAGCTAGGACCTAGCTGCACACAAACCCACAGTTATGTAATAAAACCAGTTTCCTATGTCCTGCACGTTCTAGTGGCAGCTATGTTCAACATTGGGAGCGACACATTATGGCTCTAAAATGCATCTACTGCAGTGCACAGAAATACAGATTTTTACCTGATACCCTCATGTTAGGAATACCAGGTGCACTGCAGCAGTGAACCAGCTTCCATCAAAAACTAGAGTCGCAATTTCAGCACGAATATTGCCCAGTAACTCTTGAAGCACTCAGGAAATATCAGAACTACAGAGTGCCACAAAAAAAAAAATAAATAAAAAAATAAAAAAATTGTGCCCTGTTTTGGGCAAAACATATTTTTCATTTACTATAAAATCTTGAGTTGACTACTGCATATACACTGAGCATTTAAAAATAAGAGTCACGCTGCATCCTTTACACAAATATTTAAATATCTTGATTGTGGAAGATATGCCATATACAAATGGATTCTCAATATATAAAATGACCATACTTACTGCAGAGCCTTCGAATCAATACAGTCACTAGAATTGTGCTGGAAGAAACTCCTGTGTAAGCAGCCTTTTTTTGTGTGCTTGTACAGGCTGCATTATGTCTTGCACAGACATGCACAACCCAAATACAGGAAAAGATAATACAGAAAAACACGAGTTTAAAAATTAAGAAAGGGGTTGAAATCCTCCAGTATTCTGTTTTAGTCATTGAAGAGATTCACCATTTACACAGAAAGATGCAGTTTTGCTGTAAAATAAACACTTGGTATAAAAGAATTTTGACAACTGACAACATGCTTAATGAAATTGCTGTTTGGGTAGTACTCATTTTAGAAAGGTATAAAGTTGCTAAAATTGTTTGAGTTAAATAAGGACTGTTTTCCTGAGGAATCCAGTATCTAGCACTTTTCATGTAGAAGCTGATTAACTCTGTAAAGTCATTTAGCCCTTCTTTCTCCAAGTCTTTTCTCTATATAAAATATTAAACACTGTCTTAGATGTAAAGAATGCATTAATGCCAGTTGCTTCTAATTTTTGTGGCAATGTGTACACTGTACATTTACATTAGGATAATTTAGGAAAAATCACTGATTAAATTTCACAGTTTGTGTGTTCAAAGCTTCTTTTGTAACAGATTTTATTTATCTGATACAGGAAAAAAAGTGGCGTTTTGTACAGAGTATTTTTATTATATATGTTGTATATCTATAATATACCTAAAGATGTAGAAATATCCTAAGTCTTTTTAGCTTGCATCAGTTTACCTATTTTAGATTAAAAGTTCCAAAACATTCTGAATTAGAAACTTTTAAAAATCGCATTGATTTAGAAACTTAAAAAAAAAACAACCCTACCGAGTGTTTCAAATGCAATGGAAATTAAAAGTGGTCTTTTTTCCGCCAGCAGTCACTTACGCTTGCACCTTCCCAAAGGCACGGTGCAGAAGCGGCAGGCGCTGCCCGGGTGGATGTGCCGGAGTCGCGGGGCGCGGGCGCTGCAGCAGCCGCCGCGCGGGACAGCGGCCCCGGCCCCTCCCGGCGCGCCCCGCTNNNCCCCGTCCGCACCGCGGGGCTGGGAGGCAGCGGGGGCCGCGCTCCCGTCATGGCCGGGCGCGGAGCGCGGCTGCGCCGCGGCTGCCCCCCGTCCCTGCTCCTCCTCACCTGGCTCTGCGCGCCCCTGCTCGGCCAGCCCCGAACCTCACACGCGGGTAAGGCGGCTCGGGGTGGCCCCGCTGGGGGTGAGGGTCGGCGGGGCCGCTGGGAAGAAGAGTGAAGGGGGAAAGGCGCTCCGGTGAGGAGCCGGGAGGGTGTCGGAGGGCAGGGCTCGGCCGGCCGGGGGTTCCGAGCCCACCTGGCGCTGTGCGGGGCCGCTGGGGGTGGAGCGGGGGGTACCGCGGCCCGGAGTCCGCGGGAGCCGCTGCCCTCCCCGGCTGTGCCCGGCTGGGAGCGCGGGCAGCAGGAGCGCTTCGTGAGGGGGAACGAGGCGGGATTTTGCGGGGGGGGAACCGCTGCCGGTGGCGGGGTCTCTGCGCGCCGGCTTCGTTTTCCGCGCCATCAACTTTTTCCCGGACAAGTTAAGGCAAGGCTGGTGCCGAGTGCGGTGGTGGCTGCTGAGGGAGGATCGCAGCGCTGCGCTGGCTTCGGGAAAATGAGCGGCACCTCCGGAGGCCGCTGTCCAACGGGCTCACCAGGGCTGCCCCCTCACAGAGGACGGGGAAAATGTCTTTGCTAAACTACAGCTTTTCAAGTGCATTACCAACCTTGGCTGCCTCGCATTTCATTACATTACATACGCTTTCTAAATGTGTATATATATATAACTCTTCAAAGATCTCAGCTGTCATAGCTTTCAGTTCTTGCTCTGCTCACTTTTTGAGAAGAGGTGTAGTTGTACCTTTGTGGTGTGTGCTCTGCATCTGCATCTGGTACAGAGGTAAATTTGCAAAATACGTTTTAATAACTGTAATTTCGCATATGGATGTGACTGCACATGAAAACAACCCTCTTAAGAATTTATAACAGAACTCTCTGTAATTTGGTCGTGCATTATTTCTTTGACTTCAAAAGAGGCAGTCTCATAATTCAATCAGGATTTAACTTTCCGAGTTGAAGGATGTAAAATAGCACGTGAAGCTGGAGCGTTTATGGAATGACACAAAGATTAAAGGAGCAAAATCGCTGCTCTTCCGCAGATTTATTTAGAAACAGTTGTTTCAAAATGTTGCACTTTCATAATTTGTAATTATGTTGCCAAGAGTTTTGCAGAATATCTTGAAACCATAACTGCTGTAATTACAGGCAGAAAGAAAATTAACGATAAATTAGACTTTTTTTTTTAATATTAACTGAAAATTGAAAAAGTGGTTGTAAATATGGTTTATGGAAAGTTGGTTGTATCGGCGTCTAGGTTTTAATTCAGTCTACAAATACTTAGTCTCTTATTGCTGAATGTGATTTAAAAGATTATTCTTTGTCTCAACATTTGGAAAAGTAGTGTATTTAATTTTCTTCAGGACAGAAGATGCAAAATCATTTTGTTACGTTATATGATTTATATGACTGCATGGAATTACCTGCAGTCAGGCTAAGCCAAGTTTTGCCTTTTGGCACAAGCCAACAGTTTTGACTTCACTGAGAACTAATCGTATATAGTGACGCTAAAGTTTTCTTTTTATAACTTGTTTTTTTCTAAAATAAAATTAAATTTGCTATAAGAGTGCTTGTAAATTAATTTGGTGTTTTCTTCAGTTAGTAGTGAACTAATATTTTGTCTTGGATAACTGAATTGTCAGGAGAAGACACTTGCTGATTTAACATACAAAGTATAATTGTGTATAATCGTATAATAAAGTATATATTTTTTCTTGCTCTGAATTTTAAACTAACAGGTAAGACTCAAATGCCTAAATGGAGTTGAGGTTAACAACCTCTAGCCCTGCTGTGCTGTGCTGCAGACCTGTGATGCTGTTTCCTTGGCTGTTCATGCACCCAAGCGTTTTCCACTCAGTTTAACGGATCAAATCCTTCTCCCTACCCAACAGGAAGCTGCAAACCTTCCTGCTTGTATGGGTTTCTTGTGATTTTTCTCTTAAAATACTTTGTGCTTTCTTTAGGGGTTCTTAGGGGGATAAACATGAGCATTGATTTGTGGAGAAACGTCTGAGGTGATTTTAAAAGGAACTGTGGAAGGAAGTACTTCCATAGTTTCTCACTTTTTAGAATGGTAAAACCTGGGGGTTGTGTGATATTATAGGTTTTGAAATCTCCTACTCGTTATCTGGTTTTGAGTAATTGTTGGGACTCACTGCGCCCTGATTCTCTTTTGTTGTTAACGCCGTAGTTATTGTTGTTATTTTGTTTCTCTTGTTATATGCAGTAGTAAAGAACTGTTATTCCTATCCCCTTACATCTTTGCCTGAGAGTCCTTCAGTTTTGGGATTGTAACAATTTGGAGGGGGAAGTTTTGCCTTCTCCATTCCCAGAGGGGCTCCTGTTTTCCCTGGCAGATAGCTGTCTTCCAAACTAAGACAGTAATGTAGCTGATTTCTGTGAGCTCTAGGGTTCTGTGTTCCAGTGTATCGAAGACTGGAGTGGAGCTGAGTGAGCAAAATGCTCCTGAGGCAGAAGGTAAGGCCAGTGCCCAGTGTCTGCAGCACCCAGGGCTGCACTGCAGCTTGTGAGAAGCCCTGGCCTGTTTCTTATTTCCATGAGGTCTTTTTTTATGTACATTTTGGATTTGTGTTTAATTCCATGACGCATAGCCTCTAAATTTATAAATGGTTCTACTTATCAGATTCTACATACTTGTTCTTCCTTGTGTCCTTGTGCTACCTGCACTTCTATACACCCTTGTTGCTGCTTGCTTTTAGCATTCCTCGGTGCTGACTTACTTCACAGTCCATCCTCAGTCTTTACTGACAGGTCAGCAGTCAGTGAAAATGATGCAATGATTAAAAGTGGTACAAAGAGAGATGACAAAATCCTGGATCTGGTGCAGGAAAGCCTTGAGAGTGACAGGATTTTCTTCTGCCTTCAGAGTGACAGGATTTTTCCCCAGGGCAGGCTGACACGAAGCAGCCTTTTCCTGCCTGTTGGGCAGGGAGAAGGGTCCCAGTTCTGTCCTTGGGAGCTGAATGGAGCACGTTAGTGTGTCAGTGAGCTCGGGAGAATTGCTGTGGCATGGCACAGACCTGCAGTTACAGCTGCAGGTGGCTGTCATTGCTGCTGGCAGTTGTGTCACCAGAGAGGTCAGGAAGCTCTTTGGCACACGATGTGGTCTTACCCTAGAAGCCACAGCACGGGTACTCAGAAGGGAATGGTTTGTGGTCCAATTAGCTCTTAATCTAAAGACTGACTGTCAGTTCACGTTTATTTCTTGGTTAGTTTACAACCTACATGGCAGTCTGTTATGGTTACTAACCAAACTTGTGCATGTATTCAGAAATATCTGCCATAATTATACCCTGCTGCTAAGCTGTTAGGGGATAGTTGCATTCTCCTTTACAACTATCAAGTTGTAACTTTAAGATTTTAAATTTGAGTTGGATGTCAGAAACACCTTCCCTGCTTTCTGTGGGCAGCTCTTGTACCACTGTGCATATTGGCAAGTACTAAGCAGTACTGCAGTTCAAAATTCCTCACAGTTTCATGTCCAATATATGTAATTTTATTTTGCTGCTGGTTGGCTGGAAATTGATGTGCTGGGTAAGAGAGAAGGTACAAATCCTCCCAGTAACTTTAAGGCCACTTTTTCCATCCTTGTAGGTGTGGTGATGGGGTTTGCCTTTATTTTTTCAACAGAGGAGGAAAAGAAAATTCTGGGAAGTTCAGAATGTAATAGCTGGCTTTTCTGACTTCTGTTCAGTAAATGGAATAGTGTTAGTATTGCTGCTTTGACTTACAGACATCCTAGTTAAGATGATTGTGATCTTTCTAAATCCTTGCTGTTAATTAAATGCTTGACTGTGATTGGATTCCGGGCAATTGCTAATGCATAGAAGGAAAAGTAGGCCAAAAAATTAAAGACCATGCAAGAGGTATGGCTCATGATCCTTTTCAAAGGGTCAGAGGAATCAGTATAAAAAAACCCCTCCAATTTTATAAAAATAAAACTTCGATTTAATACATTACCTGTCTTTTCCGCGTAATAAAATAATGATGGGAGATCATCTTAATAAATGCACTAGAGTACTGAAGGCAGATGTACTGTTTGTATTCATTCACCTTCCAGATTTCTAAGAAAATTATTAGTTGTAGTATGTAGAAGTTAAATTTGTGGATAATAGTTTGTGTTACAATAGCCCAGAGTTAAAGAATACAATGCTAACTGCAAAGTATGGATATCTTGCAATGTTTTTTGTCCTTAGTAGGTTGTTTTTGTTGTTGTAATGGTATATGATTATAAACATGCATTAGTAGTATATATTACTTTTGAATATACATCTTAACATTGCACTTCTAAAAAGCGAGCCTTTCCCTTTCCCCATGGGCCTCCTTTGAAACTGCACCCGGTAGTGACGTGAAGAAAACCTGAAACCATTAATGCTCGATTCTGTCAGTTAGAAAATGCTTTGGGTTACACTGTTTAAATTAGAAAATGCTTTGAACTGCACTGTTTAATGTGTAAGGACCAGCATTACACCTGCATTGCCAGTCTGACTCTTAGACTCTTTATCTAGGGAACTGCAGAGGAATACAGAGTTCAAAGAAAGCTTATTCTTTGGAGAAACAGGACTGTGATGTTCTCCTATTTAAAACCAAAGATTTATGAAAATACATGTGGGATCAAGCTGGTAACACTAAGTATTCCACCTTCATAATTCTTATAAAAGGAATATGTTGCTAAATCATTTTAAGATGCTAGGAAATTTAATCCCTTAATGGTACAGTAAATTACAAAAGTTATTTAAATAACAATTTATCGTTAAAAAAAAGTTATTTAAAATAACTTTTTTAAATAACAATTTATTGTTAAAAAAAAGTTATTTAAAATAACTTTTTTTAAATAACAATATATTTAAAATAACAATTAGTTATTCTTCTGTAATACTCATCTTTTGTTTCTTACCTACAACATTTAAAAAGTCAGCCCTTAGCAGCCCATGCGAAATTCTGACTTGAGAATGGTAACAAGATAAATAGATACATATATATGTTTCATCATGCTATTCATACATCTGAGGCCCATGTAATGTTTCATCCTATTTTCTAAATAGTTCTTCCAAATAACTTTAATACAAAAGTT
>WAAG01019851.1:179-13037 GCA_013390105.1 Tichodroma muraria
CAGCTTGTGTGCAGACTTAGGAAGCCCAAGCTGACATGATGTACATTCTTCTTTATTATAGGTTCAGAGGAACAGGAACCTGGATGACAGTGTCCCTCAGTGCACTCTGAAGCACCAAAAGCAGGCAGAAAAGATGCATCGCTGTGTTGAACTATCTCATTCCGAATTTCATGGCTTCTGATAATACTGTGATCAGTCTTTGTGTGGTATTCATAGCAAAAGAATAGCAATGAATGAAATAAGCAGTTTGTGCATTTAGCATTTCTCCTGATGGTAAATTCTCACTAAATAGTCCTCAAACATAGTATGGTGTCCAAGTGCAAAAGAATTAAGCAATGCTGAGGCCTGCAAGGCTGCAGGGGAGAGTCTTGGTTCTTCCTTGGTTGCTTTCCTCCTCCATGACCAGCACTCATCTTGGACAAGAGACCCCATTTTAATTTCAGCTAAACTAGGAAAAGGAGGGTAGCTAAGAAGAAGAGGGAAAAAATCTTTATTCTGAAATATAATCTTAATAACATTTAGTTACTTTACTGATTTTGTGATTTGGTTCTGTGCCTGTTTCCCAGAAAAGCTGCTCAATTTTCTTAGGCACTGTGTAATGATAAAGCTAGGTCTGAGTGAGCTTTCCACAGAGGAGGATACGGCAGATCGAATCTCCTGTGTACTGAAACACTTCTATATATGCTGTGGTTTTAAAATGCTCCTTGAGAGGAACGAAAATTCAGTGGTGTATCAAAGTTGCTCAGAACTACAGTGAGAGAGTATGTCTGTGCAGCAAATGACAAATTGCTACTGACTACTTCAGAAACCCAAAAATCATTATTTTCTTAAAAAAAAAGTAATACTATTCCTTTGCTCTGGACAGCTACTATACTCCTCCCATGACTTTTCCTATGTCAATAAGGACCATCAGACACATCCAGAGGACGTGCAGTTCAGAGCATCCACCTTAGGTGCTTTAAGATATCCTGCAGATGGTCTGTACCTTATCCTTGTTAGTCTTCAAAACCAAATCTTTCCTTTAAAGGGTTCTACTGAGAATGTCTTAAGTTTAGAAGAGGACTTTTTGTGTCAACTTTGTGCTACTCTACCACGAAGATCTCTTTTTCTAAGGGTATGTTCCGTGTTTCATTTTTCTTTGTCACACGTAAGAGGAAACCTGAACCAAATAGTCAAACTTCTGCAGAACAACTCTATACAATATAACTGTGGATTCAGTGTTTTCCTGTAATTCTATTTTAGAATCAACCTAACTTTGTATTAAATAATAAAAGAAACGTCATATTTTTTTGAGCTTTGTGGTTAAGGTTTTAAAAATACATCCAATTGATGTATTGTATCCATCTCCCATTGTATCCTTGTAAGATGTACTAAGTTGCAAGCAGAAAATAGAGGTTATAGTGGCAGCTTTGTATTTCAGATCTTGTTAGAACTTGGTATTACACCAGGCGTCTGGGGCTTGTTTTTGTTTTAGTTTGTTTTGTTTTGCTTTGGTTTTGCTTTTGTTTATTTTTTTACACTTGCTACCTAGATCAGAAAATTCAAAGATAAAAATTTTGGAAGTTTTTATTTAATTCTGTAAAAAGCAAAGGTTTGTCATGTGTAGTAATTTGTAAGCATTATTTCAAGTATTCTTTGGATGTTTTGTGCAGTCCATCTTCTTCTGATGGGACATTGAAATTCATATTTAGTGGCCTTAACAGAGCGACTGGTATTTCCATTTGATTTCTCCAGCCCATAAAAAGAAGCTGATCTTATTCCCTGTTCATCTTCACGGCAGTGTCTTTCTTGTGCTCTGAACTGCTGAAATGACTGTCACAGGGATGCTTCAAGGGCACAGGGTAGAACAAGGGAGAGAGATTGGATACTTTTTCACTAAGGACAAGGATTAGGTGAGAGTTTCAGCAAAAAGAGAATTGAAGATCTCTCAGATCCTATGATTAGGTTAATGGACCTTGCTAGCAACTTAAGAAGGACTAAGAGAAATATTGTAAATAATCACTTTCTCATATGGCACCTCTTCATGGCAGCATCAGAGCAGTCCTGTGTACTTGGTTTGAAGGATCAACGGCTCAATTGTACATATCACCTGTTCAGGAATGTGAGAGGATATCACATTGAAACAGTGCACCATGATGAGAGAAATGGAAAAAGGTGAGGTTTCAACTGTATTCCCGGAATACATATGGTCCACATAAGAGTACTTCAAATTAAATTACGTTTATACTTGCATATTTTCTGTACAAACATCGTTTTATTCTTTGCATTTGTCATGAGGATAAACGTTACACAGAGAAAAATATCTTCAGTCTATTGGCTTATACACAAGGTTGCAAAGCTAACAGAGCAAGTGTGCTGTAATATTGACTTGAACATTGTAACTTTTACTTGGTTAAACTTATTTTTAGGTTGTGATTATGATGGTGATTGTGGCATGTGTTAAAAAGTCAGAATGCTCCAGACAGTGAGAATAAGATTTGAGCTTTCCAGGATGAGTGATTTTTTCCCCCCAGGAATTAGTGAAGATTGCCATAAAGCTTACTGCAGTTTATGTAGAAGTAGTTTCTTAATTGCTCATATATCAGACGTGTAGTGGGGCATATAATGCTAACATGTGTTCCAAGAATCCTTGAAATTTTTGGTTGCTAATAAATGTCATAATAAGGAAAAGCCCAAGATGATTAATGAAGTAAAATATGTGGTGACTATTCTTTATGTAAATAATTAAAGTGTAGTTTTGGTCTGATCTTCTGGAGCAGAACAGATGTGCACCTTGGTAGTGCGAATCTTCATGTGTATTCCTCCCCTTCTTTTAGCTGAGAAAATAGCTAATGTCAGCAAAAGAGAGCATCAGTTTCTTTGTGGACAATGAATCCTCAAAGTCCGAAGTATGCAGATGGCTTTGAGGGTTATTATCACCGTGGAGCTGAAAAGAGAGTAATCCATTACCTGCAAGATTGTTTTCAAAACAGCAGCAAAACTTCATGAGGAATATTTGGCAATGCATAAAATGCCAAAATGGAAGTATTTGAACATTGACAGTAAAACCTTATTTGTATTTATTAATGCTAATTTTAACATGGGTAGACATCACTCTGCTTTCAAACAAACAGAAGTTATTTGCTTCTAGTTAATTTACCAACATATATGCTGCATCCTATAGAAAGATAAGAAAGAGATAGGTTATCACTTAGTCTTAGGGCCATAAGATCACAGGGCAATTCAGGAGAAGGGACTTCAAAGTCCACTTCTGCTCAAAACATGGTCAGATCTGAAGTCAGACTGAATTGTACAGAGCTTTATCTAGTCTTATCTTGAAAACATCCAAGAGGAAGGGCTACACAGCCTCTCTGAGAAAACTGCTCCCCTGCCTGACTGCCCTTAAGGGTGACATTTTTATCCTTAAATCCATCCACCAAAAAGGTTCCATATGAGCCTTTTATTTCAGGTTACATCCATTGTCTCTTGTCTTCATCACATGAAGATCTTGGCTCCATCTTCTTGTTTACCACCCTGTAGGCATTGGCAGGCTGCTGTTAAATATCCCCAAAGTTCTTTTAGGTTAAGCAAGCCAGTCTCATTGTAGGACACAGTTAGATGAAATCTAGTGAGTGCTGAGTGGGGCATTAAGAGAGGATGATTTCTTCTCTTGATCTGCTGTCTGTGCCCCTACTATTACAGCCCAAGAGGCTGCTGGCTGTCCCTCTGGCTAGGGCACAGATCTGGCCCATGCTCAGCTTCCCACCAGGGCAGTTTCTGCAGAACTTCTTCCCAGCCTATCCCTTCCCATCCTGGGCTGCAGCAGGGGGGTTTCATCGCAGCACTTGGCTTTTCTCCTCACTGAATTTCTCACAGTTCTTTTCAGCACATTTCTCTAGCCTGCCTTCACCTCTGAAAGACAGCTCTGCCTTCTAGCACATTAACTGGCCCCTCTCTGTTAGGTGTTAATCTGCAAACTAGATGAGTGTGCACTCCACTGTCTCCTCCAAGCTAGTGATAAAAACATTAAACAAGACAGTTCCCAGGCTAGAACTCTGCAGTACTCTATTTCTTACTTGCCAGAATCTTGCACCCCAGTACTGCATGCTCAGTACAGCCACGGCTGTCAGCCCCTATCCCATCCCTGGTAGCTCTGCCCTGTCAGAGAACAGCAGATGCTGGTAAGCATCGCCCTGCCTGGCCCGCCCAGTACCTCTAGCACAAAGTTCTCCCTGACTCCTTCAGTAATCTTGACTACTTGTGTTCTGCCATGGTGCCCTTTTGGCAGACATCAGGGAATCTTGGAAATTGTATAATGAAAATTTTCAATCATATCTCTTGAACTACTAAAACATTTTAGGAAGTTCATTGTCAGATGAGTTGTTTTTCATTGTGGAAGAATATTTTACAGTTTTCAAGACAAGAAGATATTAAGGAATTAAATGAAAATTTATTTATAATTCTGCAATAAATCTCTGAAGATATTAATATTTTCTTGTTCAATATTTGTTTTTGTATGCTGTGTAATGATCAACCCCTTGAAATTTTTGTCTTACGAATCATGAAGGTGGGAATGATGGAAAACTACTTTCCATGATTGAATGCTACTACTAGTGCTTCTACAATGTGCAAGAAGGTTTTTTATGGTATGATTATAACAATTATGGCAGTTTGATGTTCTGTGTAAAGAAATTTATTTCATAAAGTGTTCATTTAAATGCAAGTTATAGCAATGAATAGCAAATAATTTATAAACATAATATTTCTATGAAAATGAAAAATGAAAAGGAATTCCATTCAGTGGTATAGTTTAGTTTTGAAGCTCTGCTTTTAGATTTTTATTTCATTGAATGAAATTATATTAGTCCATAGTCATTACTGACAGGGTTAAATTCTGTAGAGACCTGGGTATGGATTTTTGGTATGATAAGAAGAGTGCTGGTGGACTGAACAGGTGGACTGAGCAGAGCAGGTATGCTACTTCAGAAATCTTGTTCCAGCAAGTATCCTATCTTGAGATCCTAATTCACTCCATTTTTGAAACCTCGGGACATAGAATACATCAATTCCTGCCTCAAATTTAGCAGTGAAACTAATGTTTACCCGATGTAAACAGTCTTGATAAATTACAGATACCAACCAAATATTAATTCTGTAAAGAATGAATTTCAAATTAATTTTAGTTGCCCATGAGAAGAGCTTTATGAAAGGATTTAAAAATCCAAAATGTATTAGAGCTGGTAACTAACATCTAAAATGATGAATTGAAGCTTGTGATAATGTAATGTGTATTTGAGGGTGGTAGTAATATACCATTGGAGAGAAATGGTATGATCCCAATGACATTTCTGTTCAGAATCTCTTAAAACATAGTATTAACGATCATTTGTTATTTGTAGGAGGTTGTCGCTATATTCCCTTGTTAACATCTTAACTCTTAATAACATTCTGAATAACTGTTGGATTCACTGCTGTTGCTAATTTTAATAGGAAGTTGTTATTGCTGGCTAATAAATGTTTCATGTTTGGAAATCTGCTTTTTCTGCTGATCTTTTCATTAAGTGAAAGGCTTAAAGGAGGTTCTGAAGAGCATCAGTTTTTCATGGGATGATAGTTACATTATTAGTCTTGCTGAATTAGACAATTAGGGGACAAGCATTTAAATAGTTTTCAAGATTCTTGGGTGAATATGTATATTATATGCAGGAAAACAATAGCTGCAGTTAAAGGCTGTAGAAGATTTCTCGACCATCACATTTTGTGAAAGCAATTGACTTGATTTTATAAGAACATATTTCAAACAATAAAGTGGTTTCAGTAGTATCTTCTCTTTCGGTATAAGCAGAACTTTGTAGCTTGCCACAAATTAATCTCTATGTAAGTTGATAGGGTGCAAGTTTAATGTTTGTTTTTTACCCTAGGTATGGGGGTGTTTCAGCTTTGGTCTTTTCTTCTTTTTTGAGAGAGAAACATTCAAGAGGTCAAGCTGATATCAAGCCAGACTTGTGAATGACACTGCTTTATGCGCTAAATTGTTCCTACAGGTTGAATATTGTCTAAATTTGCCCCTCGCAAATATGCACTCTTTGTTAATATGATGTTTACAATGTGCTAATGTTCCCACAAAGCCCACTGAAGTAGAGCAAATTGTCCCATTGCATTAGTACAGGATTCTGTCTTTGGATAATTTTATTTCATGTCAGATAGCTTTGTAGCTCTACAGCATCAATATAACTAGTTTTTATTGTTTTGTAGATCAAGTTGTAGCTGTTTCCCATTAGTCATCTTTCTGCCTCGCTGACTCACTCCAGCTCTTTTTCTGCTCTCTCAAACCATTCACTTTCTCCTAAAGGTTTTGCAACTAAATGTAACAATTTGCCTTTATGTTCAGTTTTCACTCTTTTTTAGCTATCATGGATAAGTGGAGTCATACAGGGGAAGCTGGTTCAGGATGCCAGCTGAATACAATTTCTATGTTTATGTAGAAGGGAGCAAGCACTTTTTTCTTCTATATTTACTCTGCTCAGAACAGGAGAAATTTCCATTTCTTGTACATGTCATAGAGGGGCTGTGGGCACACATGTGTTGTTCCACTCATGTGGCCAGCACACTTGTAGCAGGTAGTGCTGTGCCTTGCAATGACTCCTGGCCTGGTTTGGAGTCTTTGCTCCTTAGGTAATGGTTTATGGCATTGAAAAATTAACATCCTTTGGAGGAGTACAAGCTCATCTGCTCTACATAGAACAATGTGCTTAAAGCTAAGAATATGTTTAGATGAAATTAATAGTTATGAATTTGTTTTGGTGCTAAGCAGAGTTATTTGTGTACAGAGATGTTTTCTATCCGGGGGTGCTGTAGGAAAATGCGAGATTCCCAGTGTAATGAATATATTTGACCACTAGATGGTATTGTTATATGAGATTAAGTGTTTGCTTTGTGCCAGGGGATGCTGAAGACAAGAGGACTTTTGATGTGGGAGGGTGCCAATGGTGGCTTCTGAGTGAAGGGCAGATGGCCCCAGGAATACGGCTTAGCAGTTAATTAAACTATAATTTAGGATTTTTTTACTTCCCCGTAGCCTGTAGGCTTGTTTTAATAATGCTAGTCTTTGTAAGTGAGCAAGCTCAATGTGGATGCTAGCAGAACACTGGAAATTGGGGAATGTCTTCACTTGCTTTCATAATTTTCCATGATATTTTACATCTTGTCTCCACTAAGGATTTGATTTTCATTAAACATATATCCTTTTGACAAAGACTATTTTTTTCAGGAAATACTGAAAAGGAAGGGGAAGATACCTGTATGATCAGGAACATGAGAAGACATGACTTTTAGCCTGAGTGAGGCAGTTATATTAATGTACTTACTCATGTACTTCTTAAAAATCTGGGTGAGAGGTAATGTGAGACGTATTCAACCATTTAACCAAATTATTATGCATCCCACTTCTTAAAGAAAAAGATAACAAGAATTAGCAGCTGTTAATTGTTTGTGTTCTTGGGATGCTTTGTTCTGTGAAGTACCAAGAAAGTCTGCATGAACTATTTTATCTTGCGGTTGTGTGAAAGGCATTATTCGCTTAACTCGGGACAAGGAAGCAGCTCTGAACACAGCAAAGCAAGCTGCTGCTTTCATTTGAAAAACTCTACATAAAATAAAAAATGGAGAAACACTTTGTGTTTTTTTTGTAATTACTTTGACACTTCCTTACAGCTTTGTTTTCTTAAAATTTTTGAGAGAAAGAATTTTATCAGAATTGATTTTGATCAATTTCAATCTCATTGAAAGAATTTTTTCAGCTGATTTGGAGTTTAAATTGCTTTTTTGTGGCAGGCTTTGTTTGAGAATCTGCTGATTTCCTGTTTGAATCACAGGCAGATGTATTGCAGGATCTCAGTGCTGTGGCTGACATTTACTCTTCTTGTGTTGTTGCTGTGGTAGTGCTACGCTGCTGCAGTCTTAGACAAACCCTTATTTTCTTGGGAATTGTATGAATCCACATCAAAATAAGGTACCTGCCCCAGAGTTCATGTTAGTTCATGTATTTAGAAATAGCTTTCTATATAGAAAAGTGGCAGTGAACTGCATATTTTCCAGTCACGGTGAGCTTTCACAGAGTCCTCCCCAGTCACCAGCAGTTCTCACCAATCTTCGGTGAGACACAAGCCTAGAATTCAGTGCTGTATGGGCAAGGTGGAGCTCCTGATGCTTGTTTCTCGCTGACGCTCTCTGTTCTCATTAGGCTTGAAGGTGTAGTGTGTTTACAGTGTATGCAAAAGCACAGCCTGGTTTTTCTGAGTGCCTCCCTGGGTGGATGGCAGCAGGCTCCGGAGCAGCCATCCGCAGCGTGCAGTTGGTCTTTCTCCCTTTCTGGCATACGGTGCTGCCTTGAAGATGCTGTCTGCAGAGAGCATCTGCCATCGGGTCATGCAGGCAAGCCCCTGGCGCTTGTCTGTGTCATGCCAGCTCTGCTGATGGGACGCTGCAGGCTTCCTCCTCACAGCAGCCAGGTCTGGTCTAGAGAAAGGCCTCCAGAATGCTCAGAGAGACATGAAAATCATCTCATGTGTTACAAGAAAGGTGAACAATGATTTGAATTACTGGGTTCCCAGCAGGTATACACCACTCCAGCAGTTATCCCAGTGGAATGCCTGGGAGAAGAAATTTGATATCAAACTCAGGGTGATTACTAGGCTAAGATGGCCTGCAGACATCAAAGTCCAAAGCAGAAATGTTGCATCATGCAACGTTGTCAACCAGCCTTTAACAGAGATATATCTTTCATATTAAAAGTCATCAATATTTTAAAAGAATATGAAAGCTACTGGGCTTTTAAACTGTCATCATACTAATTTCCTGTATTAGTTTCTTCTTGCATTTTCTTCCTTGTACAGTCTTTCATTGAATGGATATTGTTGCTTCTTTCTCCCTGGATTTCATTTTCCTTCTTGTTTCAGTTATCTTCATGATGCTGTTTAAAAACATTCGAGAGGAAAAATGAAATCTACATTCTTTTGTTTTTCTTCTGTATTTTGCCAGCTTCTGAAATTAGCTGCTGAGCGTGTTCTGTTTCAGTTTTCTTGTATGAGCCTTTAGAAACTGGTGAAGAAGTTTCTTTTTCAGTGAAATAGTGGGGCAATCCACTATTAGGGATTTTCTTCTGATGATGGTATCAGAGGTGGATTGTATTTGAGGAGGAATGCTTGATCAAAGCCTGGAGCTCTTTATGAATATGTATTTGTTTAAATTTCTTTAAATAAATGACTTTTGGATTGACTTTTTTTTTTATTTTTTTACCTTTGCATCTCTAAAAAGAAACATAAACATGTAAATTTTAATTAAAATAACAGCTAATATAAGTAGTAAGTGGTCTCACTTGTGATAGATATGTTACTATTCAGTTCCATGAAAAGACTTTTAGGAATACAGTTATTTTCATTGTATTGCCAAAAGACCAAAAATGAAACACAATTAAACCCTGCCCTCGGACAAATCTATTTTTCTCTTCCCCTTCTAAATTAAGTTAGTGTCCTGGTTTTGGCCAAGGACAGGGTTAATTTTTTGAAGTAGCTGTGAGGGAGCCTGAAGCCATGTGGGCTTGGCCAAGACTCTATTAGTGTTACTCAGTACCATCTCACTCGTGTCATTGCACGGGGTAGGGGGACAGGGACTCTCTTACTTATGAGAAGAAGGGGGTTCCATTACTGTTTCTAGAAAATTAGGCAACAGGGTAACTCATACCAACAATACTGTTGTATTGTTGGTATGAGCACAGGCATACCAACAATACTGTTTTTAAGAGATATATCCCAATCATACTCAGTCCTGGTAATAATTAATTAGACCTTCACTGACCTGTAGGGAGTTTAACAAAGGCAATAAGAGAAAATCCAGCATTTTCACTGACTTTCTGGTTGCCCTTATTAGATAAGCCTGGAAAGCACATTGTAACTGAAGAGAAGGAAAGAATCTCTTCCTTATTTTTCAATACTTGTTGGCAAATGATGGCGAAAAATACCAAGAAGGACATCAATTGTTACAGAAGATACTGTTCTGTGGAAGGGAAAACTCACTTGTAGCCAGTCTGTCCTACAAAAGCAGTTTTACTCTCACACAGAGTTCTTGGGTCTTCTCAGTATCAGTTTTCTGCTTTATCACTCTCTGATGGTGGTGGTAAGGTGTATATCTGCTAAATTTAAATTAAAACTATTAATAATGATTGAAATAATCTTTCATCTAAAAAATCCGATTGACTGATGGAAGGATCACAGATACTTCCTCTGACTACTAGCTTGATTCAAACCTTGCATTTGCTGCTAGTATTTCATAGCTCTTTTGGTCAACCTGTCAAAAGGAGGTTTATTTTCCTCTAGTGCATATACATTGAAAGTGCACTGCGTATTTCCTCTGCAAGTTTAGCTATAGTGTCATTACAGTGATATCAACAGCCTTGATTTATATTCCTTTAGCAATACTACCTAACTTCTTGTTTACTTTCTTTACTACAACTGGATACTTGGCTAAAGGCTTTAAAGGATTTTTCTGTAATAACTTCCAATCTCTTTTTATGCTGCAGAATCTTTCTTTTAGCTGAGAGTCTGCCAGTTTGGTTCTTTGTTTCAGGGCTTGTCAGTCTGCATTCATCTACATTTGCTTTTGGCAAGACCAGGGTCTTTAATGATAGAAATCTTTTCCTCTTCAATTGCAGTTTCCACAGGATATGTTGTGGCTCCTTATCTAATAACACTTACAGACTTTGAAATCTTCCCCTTTAACACTGTTGTTTGGGTATATTAGCAGGAGAAAAAGAGAAAAAAATTAAAGACAGGAGAGAATAAGGCATTCAAGGACACATCTCTGACTTTTGCAGGATCTTTTTGCTATATTCTTGTTAACTTGTTTATGTCCAAAATTTGACCAAAAGCTTTAAAACTAATATAACTTTCTGAAAAAGTGCACCTTGTCCAGTAGATTATCCAAGTCTTGTCTTGAGAAAAACACATCTCAGGTGTAAGTCTTTGGTCCTAATTCAACATAAGGTGTAAGTCCCTTCCTAAAGGACTAAAATGCTGTAAAAAGGTTTAACATTTCTTCAGTCCTGAGGAGTGAATGGACTTGGTTAAGAAACTGAACATTTGTCAGGGGGTTCTTTTGATCATTTGAAGCGTGTTTAGTTTCCTGGCAGAGAGATGCTGTGACTGCTCCAGCTGTGAGGCACTGGATTCTCTGGTCCTTGCAAAATCCTCACAAGGGTAGTGCTGATGTCCCAGTGCTGTGCCCTGCATCTCTCCCACTGGTGGGGACACCTGGCCCACTCTGGGGCAGAGGTCTTTGGCTCCACCAGCCTTGGCACCATTCCTCTTTCGCCAAACAGCGAGATTTTGGGGTATTGTAGCAGAATAATAGGGAGGGAGAAACCAATAGGTTAGGGAGCTGAACACCTCCAGTTGTCTGAGGAGATATCAGTGCTCGCTAGGGTTCTCCAAAGTTTGCGTTGTGGATGCAGCTCTTACTGTGAATGCCAGGCTAAACAGAAATGCAAAAAGGACAGGTTAATTTCTCGCTGTTTGAAAGTGTTATCTTAGCATATGGTTAAAAAAAGTTTATGGAATGACATATCCAACATTAAGGGTGAGACACTAATTAACCCTAGTTTCGGTGAAGGTATTTTAAACACTCAAGAACAAGAATGGGCAGAAACTATGAAAAGTCTCTTGCTAAAGGATATTTCTACTTGAATCTTTTACAACCCTTCTGATTTCTGGTCTTTGGCCTCCTTCCAGCTCAATGCACCTCCTAGTCCAGTACCAGGGAAAGCTTCACACTGTTTCATCAAACTTTTGTCAAATGATTCTCCAGATAAAATGAAACTGACATTTTTTTTTCTCAGCCTTTTTTTTCACCCTGTCAGAACAGTCAGAGCAGTGATCAAACCATTGAGCCAGTGGCGTGGAAAAACACCATGCTGGTATTTTTGGCGTGGCCTAGAACATCCTTTTCTAGGCAGACACGTGGAAGGGTGTAGTGAGTTGACCCTGGCTGGATGCCAGACCAAAGACCAAACCCTCTCTATCACTCCCCTCTGCAGCTGGACTGGGGAGAGAAAATATAATGAAGGGTTCATGACTTGAAATAAGGACACAGAGAGATCACTCGCCAAATACAGTAACAGGCGAAACAGGCTCAAATTTGCGATATTAATTGAATTTATTACTAACAATATCAGAGCAGGATAGTGAGAAGTAAAATGAGACCTTAAAAACACCATCTCCCCACCCTTCCCTCCTTCTCAGCTCCAGCAGCATAGGGAGACAGGGAGTGGGGTTTATGGTCAGTTTATTACACGTTGTTTCTCCTATTGCTCAGGGAGAGGAGTTGTTCCCCTGCTCCACTGTGGGGTCCCTCTCACGGGAGACAGTTCCCCATGAACTGCTTCAATGTCAGTCCATCCAGTGGGCTACAGTTCTCCACAGACTGCTCCAGTAAGGGTCACTTTTTCATGGGGTGGAGTCCTTCAAGCACAGCCTGCTCCAGCATGAATCCCTCACAGGGACACAAGTCCCACCAGGAAATCTGCTCCAGTGTGGGCTCTTCTCTCCATGGATCTGCAAGTCCCTGCCAGGAGCCTGCTCCAGTGTGGGCCTCCCATGGGGTCACAGTTTCCTCTCAGGCAGCCACCTGCTCTGGCACAGGGCTCCTCCACAGGCTGCAGGTGGATCTCTACATCCTCATGCTCCTCCATGGGCTGCAGGGGCACAGCTGCATCTCCGTGGGCTGAACCATGGGCTGTGGGGGAATCCCAGCTCTGGCACCTGGAGCACTTCCTGCCCCTCCTTCTTCACCGACCTTGGTGTCTTCTGAGTTGTTCGTCTCCTGTAT
>WAAG01019854.1:250-60533 GCA_013390105.1 Tichodroma muraria
TGTCTAGGCCCATGTCCATATTCTGACCTTATCTGGTAATGATATTTGATGATTGATGGTGGTGATTTGCTGATGATTGGTGGTTAATGATTGTTGATGCTATTTTCAGAGTGTTTTCATGGAATGCTTATACGATTGGTATTTAGAAGGATTATTTATGTTTTGGGATATGAAAGATTTTAAATATATTCCAATTTCTTTTTCCTGTGTACTCTCATGAACAGTCTGTGTTTGTTAATATTAAAAATTACACTCTGGATTTGCCATGCTGAGCAGAAATTTAAAGGATTTAAAGAGCCTGAACCCTCAGTTCTCCTTTATCAGTCAGTTACCCTTTGTTAAGCAGTGGCCAATATTTGGTTCTTCAGGCTCTTGACAGTTTCATTATTTTAGTACATGTTGAGCATCTGCTGCTCTTTGGGAATTCTGGAATCTAGAAATAAGTCATCAAGCAGTGGCAGAAGGCTGTTTTGTAGCTTGTTTTTGGCGGTTTTTTTTCCATGCTACATCTATAATAAACTTCTCTGTCTAGGGCTGTCGGCCCAGTGTCTCTGTCTCATCAGCACTCAGTTAATTCACTTGTAACAGCACACAAAACATGCTGTGTGCAATACCCAGTTCACAGATCATTCTCTAACAGAAGTTGAGGTTATTTTGGACTGGGGATAAGTACACACGCCCTTAGAAGGATATGGAAGCACAACACGCTCTTCAGAGGTTCCAAACTTTCTACAACTTTCTTCTGAAGTACCACATCATATATTAAAAGAACACAGAAATAAGTGAGGAATTTTTTGGTTTGTTTTGTTTTTGTTTCTTCCCCCAGAACTTGGCTGGATCTCAAAAGTGTATGTGAATCGACCTGCAGTGGCAAGGCATGCAGAACAAATTAAAAAATGGAAAACTGTGAGAGGTAATTGGCAAGTAAGTGCTCTTCTTATGCATTCTGTTCCTGTATTTTTAAAGCAGTCACTCTCCCTCTCCAGGCTGTAATATTGAATTTTTTTCAAGATACATGTAAACTTAAAAGATGTGCTTGTCCATGTCTTATTTTAGTAATTTGTATTTGATGATGATGGGATGGAATAAGGTGACGCATCTATCCAAACAAGTTAAAAACCTTATAACTCATGACTGGCAAAACCGCAAATGGATTTAAGTCATCTTTATTCATGAGTGGATTAAATTGTATATTACTATCCCTCCACATTTATTCTGTTTCCCAGACAGACTTCTCTGCATGCTGCCTTCTTATTTTTTAATTTTAAAGCTGTAAGATATGATCATGGTCCCTGTCAAGTTTGACCTACCTGGATGATTTTTCTTTGCTTAAACATTCTCAACGTGTGTGATTTCATTGCTTAACTAGTTTTTTAGCTAAAGTTCAAAAATCCTGACTGGCTGTGGCATTTGGTGGGGGGAAGGAGCCCACTGATGTTAGGAAAAGTGACTTCTTAGCTGCTGAGAAAAGGTAAATGGTTGGTTATTGTCCATCTTAGTATAAAAAGAGAAACAGTTTCTCCGTTCACCAAGCAGCTGTTCTGCAAACAGTGCTTGGGATGTCTCCCCACTGCACCCTGAACAAGTTGGGTATGTACAACAGTAACTGAAAACCTGGAAGCAGGAGGAGGGAGATGATGAAGGATCAGTCTTAAGAGTGGAACGTAACAGAACAAAGCAAGAATCATTTAATTATACTTAATTCTTAAAAATGTTGTTTAAAATAGTTGACATCTTCGACCATTCTGGAGTGGCTGAAGCTGTGTTCACAGTGAGCACAGATTTTGGGATTACAGTTTGAGGATAATTTGATGTAGGTGTAAGATGCTACTGGAAGGTGGTAGAAAAAGTTTCCTCCTTGTTTTTCCTTCCTGCAAGTTTGTGCTTTGTGTGTTGTGATTAAATTTAATAAAATGGAGATAAACGGAGGAGATTTAGACATCAGCTCAGCATTTTAGAGTTTCTTATGCTTAAAAAGTTACTTGATACCAAGTTTATCAGCCCAGTGGTTCTGAGTTGGGAAGGAGCATCAGTGAGATGGTCCAGATGGTACTCCATAACCATGTCTGTCCTCAGATACTGCAGGTGCAGAACTGTGAAAACAAAGTCTTCTTTTGACTGACGGTACCATGTAAATAACAAAGACAGAAAGCTACAGGCTTTGATTATAGAGACTCATTGGGAAGAAAGGGATTTAGTATCACTCCCACAACACAGCTGGAGGACAGATGTGTGTTCCTAACACTTCTCCCCTCTCCTGTGTAGAAACACCAGTACTTGAGCGGGGTTTTACTTTGAAGGGTGTCAGAAACATCTCTCTCTCTCCTCTCTGTTTGAACATTGTCGCAGAAGGGCAGTCACGTGCTGTTTTCTTAACAGAGGTGATTTTCAGCCTGTACGTGTTTGAATGTAAGCAGAATCACAGATTTGAGTTCTGTGGCCCGTTTCCCAAAACACCCTTTTGAAAAACCTGAAGTTTATACCAGTTCTTGAAACCCCCGACTACATCTCTCTTGATGACTATGATTCATGTCATAAGACAGGAGACAAAAATTCCCTCAGAGGATAAAAAAATCAGAGTAAAAGTATCATAAGACCATTCCAAGGGAAAAACCCTTTCAAAGTATTATAGGATGAAAGGAGGAACCAGAAACAATCAGTCAGGCTTAGACTAACAGGGGCCAGTGATGGTTCATTACCCCAGTGCCATTGCAAACTCTCTCCCTGTACAAGTGCCCTTTAAGAGAAGTCAGCTTTGAGTGAAGCCATCACTGTAAATGAGCATTTTCTGGGAGACCTTCAACAAATATTTCAAAATAATGTCTTAAGCTCAATTTTTGTTCAGCAAAAAAAGCTCGTATAATTTTTGGTTATGCTTCTGTTCCATTCTTTGATTAATAAGTCTTTTAAAATCCTGAAGCATTTCCATCTAAAGAGTGCTTTAACCTTGTCGCTTACCTCCTGCTTTTGGGGTTTTTTTCCACCAAAATTACAGATGTTTTTTATTCCTGATTCACACAAAAGGAAGTGCATCCTTTCTTTATCATTAAATACTGCTGAAGACATGAACAGGTATCTGCCAGCCCTGTCTATCCTAAGCCATTATTTGCTTATCCTCCATGTTGCATCCTATACATTTCCCCATTGTCGGAGTGAGAGCCAGGCTTCTGATTCCTGCATCTTGTAAGGCAGTTTGGCTTTGGAAGTGTAAACAGAAATGCTCCATTCCTTGCTTTGTTCCCTTTGCAGGCAGCTTGGCTGCTGAAAGCTGTCACCTGCATAGACCTCACCACTCTCTCGGGCGACGATACTCCTTCAAATGTTCAAAGGCTGTGTTTTAAGGCAAAGCACCCTATCAGAGAGGATCTGCTCAAAGCCTTGGGCATGCACGATAAAGGTAAGGTAGCTTTTGGGGTGTGTGTTTTGTACAGGCAGCATCTGCATTTCCTCATCCTTTTCTCACTTTTCAGGAAGAACGTTGGTCCGCTGGTTGAGGTGGTGTGGAGCAAAGGGGAATCAGGCCTCTGATTGAAGCCACAGACATAAAATATCAAAGATCAGCCTTTTTTTAAAACCTGGATTTATGGACTCTTCAGACAGTTGAAGTATGAAATATGAGGTCAATTATCTGAGAGTATGAGAGAAGAGCACTTCAGCTAGAAATGCAGTAGGGCTGCATTAACATAAAGACTGCTCAGTTGCTGCTGGGCTCAGTCTGGCTCCACAAGTAAGAACAGAGCTTGGCAGTGCAGTTTCTCTTGCATCAATTTGCTGATCAAGCATGTCTTAACTGTGTGTGTTGGCATTAAACTGTGAGTCTTGTCAATAAAAATCTTGGAATTTTAGCTCCTGCTAATGCAGACTTGCTCCCAGGCTCAGGTGACATGAGGGAGGAAACAGTGTGAGAATTACCTGAACGACTGAACAGTATCACAGTTTAACCTCTGGTGTAGTGCTTAAGATCCTTGTGGGAACACAGGAGTGGGAGGTGAGGACAATGCACACGTGCTCATGGAGAAGGTGGAATTCTCTGTATGAGAAAAGGAACTGTGGCTTTTGCAGGTATCACTGTTGGAGCAGTGTGTGTGTATCCTGCAAGAGTCTCCGATGCTGTGAACACCCTCAAGGCTGCTGGTTGTAACATACCTGTGGCTTCAGGTAAGCTTTAGTCAAAAGTATGCCATTAAATAATTGGATGTTACAAAATATGTAGAAAAATCCAGGAGTTTGGACTTGTTTTTGTGTCAGGGAGTAAGATGAAAAGGTAACAGGTGGAAGGGAGGGGATGGAAGGGGATGTTCTTCTGGTATAGTCTTTTTTGTCTTTCAACTTCAAGCTTATCAGGAATGCCAAGTCTTTTTGCTGGAAGCTCTTCAAAGAGGCCTTGAAAATATATCAGTGTTTTTCTCACCTGGACAGAAGAAATTGAGATAGAGTGCTGGACAAGTATCAGTGTACACTAAGTAGATGATGATGATGGGAGTTCTAATAAAGGTTTATTTTCCTTATCATGTTTGGCTTTTAAGTGTAAATCCTGTGTCAAGGTTTTGCCCAAGCCAGCAACTGTGTGCCACGCAGCTGCTAGCTCATACACCCACTTCCAGGATGGAGGGGAAAAGAGAATTGGAAGAATAAAAGTGAGAAAATCTGCAGTTTCAGATAAGAGCTGTTTTTTTGTGCACTCCCAGCCCACTCGCCAAGAAAAAGGCCTTGACTCTGTGCTGGCACTACTCTGCAGTTACCAAAATATCCCTGTAGAACCAACACTGTGACCTGCACAAGTCCAAAACACCCCAGATGCAGTG
Source organism: Tichodroma muraria (assembly GCA_013390105.1). Taxonomy (NCBI): domain Eukaryota; kingdom Metazoa; phylum Chordata; class Aves; order Passeriformes; family Sittidae; genus Tichodroma; species Tichodroma muraria. The sequence continues at coordinate 5,056 of WAAG01019854.1, forward strand.
AGGATAACTATCCCAGCCAAAACCAGCACATGCTACAGGCTGACCTCAAGGAAGCTGTGTGCAGAGCCGGGGGTGCTGCTTGCTGAGCAGCCCCGGGTTCGGGACTTTCGCATCCAAAGTGTGACATCTCTTCTCCGGTCACCACACGTGAGAGACAAGTCCTGAATGTACAGGAAGCAAGAAGTAGAATCAAAGAATTACTCAGGTTGGAAGGGAGCCCTGGATGTCATCTGGTCCAACTCCCTGCTCAAAGCAGGGACAAACTTGGAAGTTATGTCAGGTGGTTAATGCTAAGATATGTGTGAGGTTTTTGTTCTTGTTTCATTGTTGTGTAGGGGAAAAATACATACTAAATGCATTTATATGTCAGAGAGAAAGACAGTCTCTGACAAAGCCATTATTTTTTTCCATTTCCAAAGTTACCTTTGGGTTTTGTACTTAAAACATCATAGACATAATCTTAAATAGAACTCTTTGAAAGCAGTTTTCGCTACATTGTGATTTAACAACGCTATTATGGTTAAGGTCAGGATACTACTTAAAAGAATTGGAGAAAATTAAAAATGTGTATATTGCTTCATATCTGAGCTCACTCCTTGTTTGCTCAGTTCTGCTGGAAGCAGTAGATACTGTGCTTTTATGTAGGCTGTTCTGGAGAATATCAAGGCACGTGAAAGATCTTTTCACAAGATGCACTTACCTTGCTGGACATTGGTCTTTGAGGGTAGAGCTAATGCTTCTTGTGGATGAAGGGAGAGTAGGATGAGGAGCCTATGGATTTTTTCAGTCATGGCAAGCATTAAAAAAAAAAAGAATAACGTTCAAGCTTTTTGGTGTATTACTGGTATTTTCAATTTATAAAAGTTCAACACATTCATAAAACATTTCTTCCTTCTACCTGCACCCCTTTCATGCTAGTGGCTGCTGGGTTTCCATCTGGACAAACTCCTCTAGAGACCAAGCTGGCTGAAATAAGGCTGGCAGTGGAATATGGTGCCCGGGAGATTGACATTGTCATCAGCAGGAGTCTGGTGCTGACTGGCCAGTGGGAAGGTAAGTAAAAAAGTTCCTTTGGCAAGGAACCTAAACATTTCTGTATGCACATGCGGGGGGTGTTTTTGTCTCTTCCCCGAATTTCTCCATCAGTCCTTGAAGAATTTGGCCTCTCCCCTCAGAGTAACTGATAATCTGGGGCTCTGAGCTAAATAAAAACTATTTAATCAATTTATGACAAAGGGTTGCATTTTTTGACAGCAATGCTGTTGGAAGTTGTGTCAGGCTGGGCAGGCAGAATGACTTAGTGGTTTGAAAATTCAGGTCTATTCCCTCCATGCCTTTAGAGAATTTTGTGTACAGCATTAAAAAAATAGCAAGTAAAAGCCTAATTATTTGAAGAGTTTTGTTAGAAAGCCCAAGGGGCTGCTAATGTAGATGATACCTTTTTAAATATACATGTTTCAATTCTTGATGAAAACACGTATTTCAGTTGTTTTCTTTTTCCTGAAAGCTGAGGGTACAAATTGACTGTTCGTACTATTATTGATGTTCTGGCATCTGTAGACTACTACTAATTAGTAAGAACAATAATGCTGAAGATGGTTTTTGCTCTAATTGCATCCTTAATGCACTGTGAATGGTTTGCCTTAAGTGCTGACAGTGCTCCTATAACTAATCTCCATGTGAAGGTAGACACATCATTGTCTTGGAATGAATTTTCCATTTAGCTGTATAATGCAGTGCCATAATATCCTATTTGCTTGGAAGACTTTATAATGGACTCCTGGTACCTGACTTTATTTAAGGAAATAAGAGAAATCACTGTAACAGGCCGTGTTTTCTTCTCTTCTTTCAGTTAACAGTTAGAATTGAAGGAAAACCCCCACGTGCTCCTGCATCTGTGTCTTCAGGACCGGTTTCCCAGCTGTAATATCTTGGCCTCTTTTGTAGTGTCTGCAATCTCCATTTTTTGGTCTTAGTTATTTAAGGATTATGTGAGGGAGAACTCAGAGGAGATTTACAGGGCTTGGATTCAGAGAGAGAGTTTGGATCATGACTGAAATGAAGTGGACATACGTCGTTAGCTTTCTCTGCATGGGAGATGAATTACTCTTTGCGGTCACAGATCACAGGGGAGGAGCACACAGACACAGCAGCGATGGGTGTGATATAAAGCTGCCAGTTTACTAAAAAAGTAAATTAGGGATGGCTTTTAATTTGGTATGCATATTCTTTTATCCAGAGCTGGAGTCATGACAAGGTTCAAAGCCATCCTTATTCAGCCGTGGCTTATATATATTTTTTTTTTCCACCAGTGGCAGAATTCAAATTATTTCCAAATTATTTCTTAAGTTTATTCATGAATCTGAATCTGTTTGTGACACATGTTTACATGATCTTGAAAAAAAGCTGCTTCAGGAACAGAATTTACTTGCTGTAGAGATGCCACAAGGTGAAAAAATTACAATATTTAACTTTGCTATAAAAAAAATATTTCATTAGGTGAATGTAGATATTTTGGTGAAAATCTAGTGGTCTGTCTTCCTGTTTAGCTTTCAATAGATGTATTACCTGTGTGATTAGGGATAAGACAGACTAATCTATAAAATAATTTTAAGGAATGTAGAAGAAGGGATGAAGAAAGATTTTTTTTTTTTTAAGGCAAAATCCTTACATTGCATAAAATTAAGTAGTGCAGTACCTGTGCCTGTGTTTAAGGTGCTTCATCAACTAAAGCTGCCTTGCAGTTTTATTATAACTTATGTTAAGAGTAGTAGTAGTAATAATAATAAAAATAACAATAATAATAATAATAATAATAATAATAATAATAATAATAATAATAATAATAATAATAATAATAATAATAATAATAATAATAATAATAATAATAATAATAATAATAATAATAATAATAATAATAATAATAATAATATACTTCTGTGGGTATTTTCTTATGTGCTGACAGTCTTCACAGCTTTCAGATGTTATTGAAAAAAAATCTATGTGGTAAGAGTGCTTTATCTCACCATTCAGATTTAGCTTTTCTTCTAGCCTGTGCAATAATTGGGGTCACCACAATAGAATAGTGTTGCTTTGTGATTTGCTTCAAAGGCTTGTTTAGTTATTAAATATTTTAGTGTATGTTCAATTATGTCAAGTTATTTTAAAGCAGTTCTTGAATGTTGCTGGTGCTCTTTATGGCACTCAGAATGTATTTTCCAGATCTTTGTGAAGTAATTGTTAAGATCTTTTATATAATGCTGAATATGAAAGCAGCTTTATTGGACAGCTAAATTGCATCAGAAAATAACATTAAATGAGAAATAAGTTTATGAATTTACATACCTTTTATAACCTTTTAGCTATTAAAGCAATATGACTTTAAAGAAGTTTACTCAGCTGTTGTCTTGTATTACTTGACAAAGTATGGATTAAATATAAATTATCAATTTGGATACTTCCTTTAGACACAGAATGTGGAGTCTTTATGTAAGGAGTGATCAAGTTGAGCAACAAATTGTTGAAATGGACTGGATCTATTTATTATTCTTTTTTTTCCCCATTAATCAGTGTTTACTGTGCCTCCTGAAGTTGTGAGGGCTGCAGTAATGGTAGTGCTAATTCCACAGCTGTTAGCAAACACCTGGACATGCTACACTGTCAGTGGCTTCAGGAGCATTGCTAATCCGGCATTTGCTCTGTGGCAGTTGCATTTTGCTGTAAGAAAAGGGAAGAACCCAGTTGTGCTCTGAGAAATTTGAGCATGGCTGCATCCATGGTATAACCTCATTACGAAAAGCGCTTTTCACTTCTGCTGATTTTTCAGATGTGAGTTTGGAGGCTTTGATCAGGGATTGGGACCCTATTTTGCGCCGCGTGCTTCATGAACAGCCCAGGCAAAGCACACTCCCTGCTCCAGAGACTTGGAGACGACTGCAGGCGTTGTTCAGGGAGCTTGCAGTTGGATTTAGCATTTGCAGATGTGCAGACTGCCTTGCTGCACAGTTTCTGCCTGGTGTGGCCAGCAGCAGCCGGGGCTCCTGGAGCCACGCTCTGTTTCCAGCTCCCTGGGGGTCACTGGAGCCTGGGCTGGGAGCAGGACCGAGGGAGCTGTGTTGTGCTGGTAGCCTCCTGCTTGTCCTTTTGTGAACAACCCTGCCATTTACATGCCAGACAGAGGGGGCTCCAGCTCCTTTCCCAGCTTCCCCTTCCACCTTGATCTTTTGGGCTAACGGAAATCGAAACGTCTTCTCATCTCAGTTTCTACCCCTAACATCAGTCATTGTGACTGACTAGGTAAAAACACCAAATAAATTGATTTTTTTTAAAAAAAGGTGATTTTATCACCACATTTTTGAAGAGGAGCTATTCCATAAAAAAATTAAGCAGTGTTATTTTTTTCCTCCTTGAATATTTTCATTTCCTTTGTAGAAGATCTGGATTATCCCCTTTATTTTGTGATTTTTAGGACTAATGTATTATACCAAAGTAACAGACCATCTAGACAATCTAGTGCAGATTACAGCCAACAGAAATTATCAGGGATGTTTGCTTGGGAAATGTATGGGGGAAGGAATATTTTCTTTGCTGTATTTAATAGCTGCTAAAATTCAATATAATGTACTAAATATTTACAGTGTTAGGAAAATTACAAGAAAGCCTGCAGCTCTTGTGTTTTATAGCAATGAAATTAAAGCCACAGCTGCAAAAGCATTTTTTTCCCCTACAAAATCTGAATTTTTCTGACTTCTATAAATGCATGTGGTAAAAGCAGATCTAAAGTTCATGAAACTGTCAGGTATCTCAAGTGGTGCAAAGTAGAAGAGCTCTTATGTCACATCCATTTTAACAGCTAGGTCAGTAGAGCTACTGCAGAATATGTAGTGAGTAGTTGGCTTCAGGTGTATTCTATATAGGTTGGCTTGCTTTGGGGTTTTTTGTTGGTTTATTGATTTTGATTTTTTTTTCCCCTTTTTCTTCTTTTTTTCCCCTGGCTTAAGATTTAGACTGCTTTTGGAATGGGTTATATTGGTGCTTTGTTTAATATGCTGGAGAGTACTGGCCATTCGCGTTGAGAGCTTTTGCTTTTTGTTTGTTTTTAGGAGTCAGAAAGAAAGTCTCTTTCAACCTCTCCATGGTGCTCTTAGCTTATAGTTGAAAATATGCCTGCGGGGTTTCCCGTGATAGAGTTTTTTGACCAAAATCTTCGTGCCACTGCAGCTAACCAGAGATGCTGTGGCAGTTGCTGGTGTTCTGCACAGGTCACAGATATTCCTGCATTTGTGGCATCCAGCTTTGATCCTGCTGCCGTTCAGCTCCATGGAACTGAGTCGTTAAGTGCTGGACTTTTTGCCAGCACAGACTGTCCCAGCAGTCCTTGAAACATTGAGTGCATTTTGAAGTGTGATTAGCTGCACCCATGCTTTAGACATTTGCCCAAGATTTTCAGGATAATCCCATTATTTGTGCCTTGATTTAAATCTGACTGAGTACTGAAATTTCTCCTTTTATTTTTGAGAGGAGGAGGAGTTTTTACTCTTGTTCTGTATCAAAGCAGCTCCAGCTTGCACTGGGACTGGGATGCTCAGGGTAAATTGCTCTGTCCCGAGTGTAGTTGCATTTCTGTCTGTACTTTCACTGTGGGGTTGAAAATGCCCTGTGAATGTCGGCTATTGTCTGCAATAATTGGTCTCTCTATAGAGAGCAGCATTTCTTACCTACACACCTGCCCAATTGAAGTGTGCCTACTCTTCCTCCACCCCAGCTAACCTGATAGACACGGATGATTGGGGATCCTGAGTCTGGGATGATGTGTGCTGGCAGGCAGCGAGCCTGCTCAAACGAGCTTGACGCTAATTGCATGTAAAAGTACCTTCCAACTACGAGGGAGGTGCAGTGCTGGGGAACAACAGCTGTGAGGATTTAATTTCTTTTCATGGAATCCAACCTAAATGTACATTTTGTTGATTTTATTTTGACATTTTTGGTGGCGCACCTCAAAGGTAGGGAAAACTTTTTCCTCTTGTTACAGAAACTAGAAGAAGAAGAAGAAGGAGAAGAAGAAGAAAGCTGCTTTCTCTGGGTTTTCAAAAGCTTCAGGAAAGAGTCGCTCCACAAAAAGAGATTTCGTTTGGATCTAACATGAGCAGGGTTATTAAATGTACAAAAAAAAAAATAGCACAGGTCCTTTGTGTTTCCTTTTTGAGCCTCGATTTGATGTAGGTTTCTGGAGCATCACCAACTGATCAATAAAACATGTTAGACTGCATGCTAGTACTGATTAATTCACACCTTTGGTACACAGTAAGAAACAAGGTGAAGCCTGGTGTCTATAAAGGGACTTGATGATAAGTGCATCAGCCAGTTGTCTGCTAATGTGTGCAGCATGTGTCAGAAGGCCAGCCCAGCAATTCCAGCCCTGGACACCCTGGTGTGCCCATGGCATCAGCTGGATGGGGGCCCTGTCACAGCTGGCAAACCCTGCCCCATGCTTCCAGGTCTCACTTAAGGGCTGAGGGGAAAAGAAGTCTAGTACTGCTGAGAAAAAAAAAAAAAAGTCTTTATAGCCTGGACTATTTTAGCAAGACATATTTAAAGCTGTGTTTTAGCCTTCTGTCAAAGAACTTTTTGATTATGTGTTTGAAGATTGAGTACAGTTTGTTGTAGGGACGCTCTTGCAGAGCATTGTATTTGTTTATTTTGCATCTTAGTTTTTTTTAAATTCAAAATCCAGAAATGGTGACTGTGCACTGTAAGAGCTGCTTTTCTCCCCACACTGGAGCAATCTTAAACATTCCCAAGTGGCCAACTTCTGACAGCAAAGCTTCATTAATTTCTAGCTCTTTTAGTCTCCCTATGTGTAAACTTCTGTGGGAGCGCTGCTGAATTTTGCCAGGAAGAGTGGGAGGGTTTCCCTGACCAGATGCAGAGGAAAACATAGCTACCTCTGAGTACTGATTCAATGTACTACCATATAAACCAGCTGGAAAAGCTGGTGTAAGATCAATCTTTGCTACCATAGCATTTTTACTCCTGATGTATTCATGGGTATTTCATACTTTGTAGTTTTGAGAGAACAGACATTAATAGCTATTAAGTAAAGTCTGAAACTGCACGGCGTTGTTAATTACCTCCAGTCATGTAATTTATTGAACTTACAAAACTTAAGTTCCTGAGTGCTGCGACTAATTATAAGATGGGAAATTAATCCAGAAGTGGAAATTGTGGCCATACATGAAAATCTCTGTCAGGACCTTTGATCATTTCCCCATGCTCTCTTTACCCCAGGTCTCTATGAGGAGATACGTCTGTGCCGCGCAGCCTGTGGAGAAGCTCACATGAAAACGATCTTGGCAACAGGTGAACTGGGCTCCCTTGCCAATGTCTACAAAGCCAGTATGATAACTATGATGGCAGGTAAATACACTTGGTTCTCCTTTTAATCTAAGGATGTCTTTGCTATATAATTTATGAGGCTTAAAAAATTCTAGTCTTGGAAGTTTGGTTTTGTCGATCGTAGAAAAAACCTTGTGTGGCAATTACTGAAGCTGCAGGTGGAGTAATGAAGCGTCACTTGTTTCGTGGAACCTACAAAAAACTGCATGAGATGTTAAGTAAGAAACTGCTGAATGGCAAGGGTTGTAGGAACAAGTAAAATTCGTTGGCAAACATCCAATGTTTTATATGAATATTGATATAATATTGAATATTTAATAAAGGAATTTGGGGCAGAAGCACTTATGGTGGCTGTTGTGGTGACCTGCAGATAGGATGTAGAAAGATGGCTCACAAGCTTGTTTTAAATGCAAGGGGAACTTCCCTGTGAAAATTCATGCCTAAAGCTCTCATGTTAGGTTTGTGATCTCTTCTAACCACCTCTGAGCTCAGGAAATCAACCTTCCAGTGAACAGGACAGAGTTTCCAGGGGCCGTGCATACTTTATGGGTGTTACATTTAGCACCCATTTGATCCCAGATTTTCAGCAGTATATTCTCTCTCTGCAGCTTTGGGTCTGTGCTGGTACAACTCCTCCTAGATGAACCAGGATTATAGTTTGTGTTTTAGTGCTATGCTGGAGATGAAAATTGGGAATTGGCTTCCAGGTACTGGCTTTGCCCATCGTGTTTGAAAGAGGGCTCCTCACGTTTATTTCTAGAAGTGTAACGATATACTAAGAACCACCTGGGTTAGTCTGTCTTCTAAACTTCCCCTTGTTTTTTGTGTTGATTTTTTTCCTCCTTTTTTTCCTTCAGACTTGGAATTCTTACTTTAAAGCAAGAAAAAATGTAATCAAGTGTCTTGTCAGTATTTGAATAAATATTCAGCTTGCTGCTGACCTCACTGTTACCATACACAATTCGGTGCTTCTCTGATTCAAGTGGAATGGAGAGCATTTCAGGCTTTTAACAAGCCCAGCTACAATGTCAATTAGTATCATTAGACATAAAGGATCAGTATTATGCCACTAAATGTTGCTTTTACTTAGAAGAGGTGTAAGAAATACACATTTCCTCTTATTTAAACTGATGCACTAATCATTATGATCACTTTTTGTACCACTGAGTAGTGAGAAATTCAGCTTGTAAAGCATTTTGACATTTTCAGAATTTTGCTGGTGTAGTTTTTTTGAAATACAGCAGATGGCTCTATTGTTAATGATTTTCCTTGCCTAGTTATTCATTTTACAAGATACTTATCCATCTGAATATATCCAGTAATTTCCTTATTTCAGTCTTTTGGTTTTTCTTTGTGGGTAGGCATAAAAATAAGAATTTATTTGTGCTCTACATACATGCATTGAGAGCCAGGTTTTCAGACTCCAACTTGTCAGAACTGCTGAGAGCCTCCAATTCCAGCTGAATTTTGTTCTATTTGTATATTTTTATCATTTTGGGGAGAAAGTGAATCCACAGTATAGTGGATTCAACTGAAAAACTGGCTTTAGAAGTTTTTGCTGCCTCTGACCAGTTCCTCCTGTCCTTTACAGCAAAATACCATCCCTTCAGCTGTGCTGTTAGAAGTGCTTCTCATGCGTCATTGTCAGCTGAGTTTTCAAAGAATTACAGTTAAAAATTATTCCAGAAAAGGGTTAATTAGTTTGCCGTGGGCTTTTTGATTGGTTGGCAATGTTTTAGGGTTTTTTAAAATGGTCACAGCCTCAATAATCTGGTTCAGAGCCTTGCTTTGCATGCAGTTTTATCAGTGCAACTGAGGATGTGGAGTCCTTAAACTATTCTCACTTCACTGTCCATGATGCCAGCCTATCATGTGGGGAGCACAAAATCCTGGGGTTACAGATGTTTGCAGTGCCTTGCTGAGCATGCACACATTCACCAAGGTCCTGAGGCACAAAAGCACCAGAGGTATAATATATATAATTTGNTAATATAAACTGCTATATTAGATATAATTTTCCTCTATGTGAACTGGTGGTTCCTGACTCCTGTTGTCTCTGAAATAATTCTCCATGGCTACTTTTTCTTCCTTCTCCTGTACAGTCCATAAGGAAAAAGACATCAGAATGGGAGGAGGCACACAGGTATCTTAAATCCTTTTAACCATGCCTTTCCCAACTTGACTGACACACCATAAATTCTTCTGGAATATTTAAGAAGCTATTTCTGTGTGCAAGAGGCTGACATCCCTCTAAGGACAGTGACTCACCTGGCAAGAATAATCTGCAGTGCTGAGGAGGACATGATGGCAGGGGGCTTTTCACAGCAGGGGCTCTGTCCCACTGCCAGAGGAGCGCATGGATTTTGGAAAGCTGGCTGAGACAAATGCCTAGCACTGAATCAGGGGATTTGGGGTCATTGGTTTAGAGCATCCGCTGCCATTTCTTGTGCTTCTTCAAGTCCTGGTGGTGATTTGAGTGCATGAGCTTCTCAAGAAAACTGCATTATTGACTCTGCTTTGGGGACAGAGAGTAAAGCAATTAGTGATGTTCAGTGTCTGGTGTATCCTTGTGTGAGTCATGTCCATTTCTACAGGAGACACTCAAGTCTGTGCCTAAGCAGTCTCTTGGAATAAACAGTCCTGAAGAAACAGATGGGTGCCTGACTCCCCCATGCTGGGTATAACTATTATATATTTCTTCATTGAGAATTTTCAAAAAGAAATTTCTCTATTTCTTCTTGAGAACACTCAGGAAAGAGTTCTTGTACATAGTATGAGAGCTGGGCCATTTTTAAACTTCTGCTTCTTGACACAAACAACCAAGGAAGGCAGACAAGGAAGGGAAAGATGAATTTACAGTGAGAAAGGAATACTTCAGTAAATCTGTTGATGACTTAATTGCATATTTTGCTCATATAGAGGATTTTTATTCTGGAAAATCATATTGCTTAATTACAAGCCTTTATTGTACTTTGTAACAATTCATAATCATTAAAATATGCAGACTAGGAAGGAGGTGGAGGAAGTGATTAAGTAAAGGTACTTTGAAAGTGAAAACTTGATCTGTGTAATTTTGACTGTGAAAACTGCTCCTTTTGCACCACACTTTGGGAAGCTGAGGGAGTGCAGCAGTGACTTGGGAAAGATATTTGTTTTCCTTATATATCTAAACAAGTACCTGTGTAAAGAACAGGAAAGAGTGATGTATGTTCTTCTGCAGCTGTACTGATGTATGGGTTTAAAACAATTTTTTTCATGGGTCATTAAACAGTCAAATAAATGGTATGTGGAGATACTGACTAAAGTAAACATTGAATTTAGGAAGGGAATGAATTAGTGCTAAAAACAAACTAACTTGGAAAGTCTCTAGCACAAAAAATCCTGCAAGAAGTAGCAGAAGGTGGCTGAAGCAATTAGGTCTCTGATGTCTAGAAGGGGAATATTAAAACACATTGAATGTGTGAGCAGAAATGGTTTTAGATCCTTTGATGCTGTTCATTCCAAAGTGAACAGACATGACACAGCCAAACAGGGAGGAAAAGCTTTGTGTTGCAGTTCACAGGAGAGAGAGATGGTTTGGAACATCACAAAATAATGCCTGGCCACACAAAGCTTTTACCTCAGCTCTAAACAAGATTTGTGTCCTGGGGTTAATATTGGGGAAGACAAACTCTAAGATGCCAATAGCTGTTGTTCTGAGCACTTTCTTGCACAGATTTGTTCTGAGCAGGGTATTGTGGTGTGGCTGCAGTCTTCTGAGTGCAAGGGCTGACTGCCTACTGCTGGATGTGGACCTTGCTGAAAATCAAGGCATGCTTTGCTCAAATGCAACTAACATAGGAAACAAGACTACTGAATAAGTAATAATACTTGGCACTTAGTACTTTATGTCTTCAGAGCACATAAGTGACATTAGCAGAGTAAATCTTAAATTGCCTTGTGAAATATGAGACAAAGATAATAACAGGCAAAGTAAAAGTCAAAGTGAGATCAGTTGTGAGTTTCTGGCTTTAAGTCTCACGCTCAATCCGAAAATCGGTGGCCCCCCTCAGTAGCATGTGAGTTGTATTATGTCTTAATTTAATTACATGTCTACAATTTCAGCTGTAATTTGATATTAAGTCAGCCAGTTATTAGAGCCCAGAGCATTTGCAAATGAAGGGCAAGCCAAGGAAGGAGGCTTGGTAACACACAAACAAAATTTCACTTTGTGTCTTGTTTTACTTGTCTGAAATACAACCAGTGTGTTGAGTTTATGGTGTATCTGTAAAGGTACCCTCAACATCCATCAGAAATCAGGGGCAACGTGTGTCTGTCTTCTTCCAGAAGCAGCTCCTTTCTGTGGATGTGATCTGTCTCTGAAGGCTCTCCATGGTGACAGATGATGTTCAGCTCTGGTCTGGAGGTCCAGTGTGGGGCTGGGGGCAAGTCAGGGAGTCCTTACTCTTAGGGGTGTGTGGGAAGAGAGTACTTAGCACTGACTGGAGACTGAGGCTTTCTTGGCCACTGTCTTGAATGTAGAGGTGGTTGCAGTTAAGGGGCTTATCAGGATAGTGATTATTGCTGTGGAATTATATTGATAGTCAATCACCTCCCTGTCTGCTGCAGCAGATATCCTGCATTCTGCATAGTCCTGTGCATCTTCAAAGCTCTAGTTAACGTCACTGAAAGTTTAGTGCAAAGAACAAGCTCAAAACTGTGAAGACCAAGATGCAGTGTGACAGTCTGCTCAAAGTTTCAAATGATATCGTGGACCAACAAAGTTTTTGAATTAAGTGTAAAATCAAAAGATGGAGTATCTTTAAATACAATCAGCCTAAAAGAGATGGGAACAGAAACAAGTGACTTCATTTGTTCTGGTACAGAATGGGGAGAAGTAAAAAAAGCCAGCAGTATGAAAATGCAGATAACAGCATGTTCAGTGAGGCACTACAAGGTTGCTCCCTTAAATGAGGTAATTGCCTACAAGCTTAACAGTGATACTGCAGCTAATCACTAGAAATAATGTAGGCGTGATAGATAAGCTTGGAGTTGAAGAGTTCCAACAATGCAATCACAATATCCTCAGGTTTGAATTGCTGATGAGAGGCCATACAAAGACTAGTAGCAAAAAAAAAAAGTGGGGCTTGTGTAAAGCAGAACTTGAAGTAATGTGAAATGAGACTTTAAAATCTGTTGGGAACTCAGTAATATGTGTGTAGGGAATGAGAAGTGAAGGTGTGGAAAGTGGTTGAGACAGGCTAGGGCAGGCTCCATGACAAATCTTTCCAGTCGAGTCAACAGAACCCTACATGGGTAAGTAGAGGACAGAAGTAACACTTCAAACAAAGATGTTGGGGGAAAAATAAAGATACAAAGAGTCTGTGAAGTGAGACTAGAGTTAGAGTGCATACGGTGAAGCCTCATTTGTTTGCAGTTTGTTAAAAACCCAGACGTGCATGCAATGGCACATTTTGTTATGCATTTATTTATGTGCTTACTGAACTGTGTGCCTGCCTACACAGCCATATCTGAGGGGAGATCTTTATTTGGGGCCATTCATATTTGTCAGAGCAGGATGCCTGGCAGCTCTGCTAATTTTGTGCAAGGTCTGATCTATTAAAGGTATTCTCCTGTAATCAGAAAATAAGAATATATACCCTCCAATGAAGTCAAAGAAGAAATATCAGTGTAAAACAGTGTAAAACATGTCATCTCTGTACCTGTTTGTTTGTTACCTGTACCACCACCTGACTTTCTCCTTCCAGTGCTATTTCCAAGCACTTCTCACCAGAAGAACACCAAGTCAGGAAGCCAGAAGATGGGTTTGAGGTTGCAGAATGACTTCCAGCATATCATCACTTTTGACAGCTCTTCTTGTCTCTCTGGTTTTCTGTGTGTAAAATTAACGTTTGCACGTTTTATAGAAACTCTGTGAGGCTTAGTTGATGCCCTCTGGAGGCTGACCTGGAACAGAGACTGGACAGAGCAAAAGGATAAAGTAGGGATTTACTAAAGGGCCTCAATGAGCACACATGGGCAGCACAAGGGCCCAGCTGGGCCACACCCAAGATGAACCCCAGAATGGTCACCAAATGCCCAACCGATCACAAGGTCTCACACTTTTATAAGTTCTGCTCCATTAACATACTGGAGTTAATTGTCCAATTACAGCTTCAGGTTATGAAGCTCCATCCTCCTTGTTTTTTCTTCTCACTTCACTGTTGTTTTTATTCCTGGGCCTAGAAGTTGTCCTTGGTGTCAAGCTGGAGAAGGAATTGTTTTGTCTACCTACTCTGTGAAGTGAGCTCACCAACACTTAATTTGAAACCTAAAACTACCTGCTAAAACAGCACAGAATCTGAAAAATATAAAAGCTAAAACTTAAGGCCTCATAGTAAATTAAGATAATAACAGAAATGTGTTCCCCTTGTTAGTAGGTAGAAACTTTTGTGCCTGTGCATGAAGATGGAATACTCTTGGTCACTATTCAAATTGGGAAATGGAGCAAGGGAAGGTCTGGAAATTTTCTGGTGGGAGCTGCAGGCTGTGATTTCCTGGTGCAGCCAAGCCTGGGAGTGACAGTGGTGGTGGGAGCCGGCCGAGCTCCAAGTTGATGCTTCGTGCACTGCAGCTGACAGGAGCAGCAGGGAGGGCCCCTTCCCCCAGCTGTTCTCACAGCACTGTGCCCAAAATGTTCCTCCAAACGGGAGACTCCTGCCGTGCTTTGGTGCCCTCCTTACACTGAGCCAAGTGGAACTGTAGAGGGGCCAGGAGTTAGACATCCCAGGCTTGTGCTTCTCTCTGAGGAGAAGGGCTTGAACGCTGATTTCTGCTTCCTGACCTTTAAGAAAGGGTCTGTTCTTGATGCTTCACCCCTTGGAACTGGTTGTGGAATAGCAGGTTGCAGTGAGTGGGCAGGTACTGACAGAGCAGCACAGGCTGTTGAAGGGGTCAGCCTTCTATTAGCAAATTATCCTCAGTGCCTGAATAGCACTACGCTTTTGCTCATATTCAACATCTTTCCAAAACATGTTAATTAAGGAGTGTCTAAATGGTGTACTTTCAATTTATAACAACTGATGCAGAGAGGTGAGAAAGCACCCCTGTTGGGTTAATTTTCCCCATGAATGAAACCTTGTTTCTATGTTAAATAACTTGTTAGAATTTGAGTTAAAACTTCTGAAGTTTCATATCACCTCAGACTCAGAAATTGTTGCACAGTGAATAGTTCCAGTCAAACATGCCAGCAAAATAACAGGGCTTCCTGGCAAAAAGCTTTGCATCTGTGAAGCTCCAGTACTGAAGGTAATGGTTTGAGAGAATGCAATTTTAAAACATGGAAATAATATGTAAAATCAATAGATGTACTGGGTACTATTTATTTCTCTGATATTTCAGGTTGGGTTTTTTTTTATTCTGTCGGCAGCAGGTGTTAAATTCTAGTAAACCAGTGAAAAATATAATTAAATATTTAATTTACTGTACCTATCAATTATATGAAATTGGCTCATGAAATATTAAAGTATCTTTTAAGAGACTGCAAGTAGGAACACTAGTTAGAAAATCCAGTTCCTTAACAGAAACCTAATATAGATGTGGAAATAAACTAAGCATGATTTTAGGGTTGTAGGTGGATTTTTTTTTGTTTTGGTTTTTTTTTTTTCCTCTTTTTAATGTATCAAGGCCTCGTGGTTGTGCCTGTCTAATTCGAAAATGTGCTCATGGCAGCAACAATGTGGATTTAGACTTCTGAAGAGAAATGTGTTGAGTGGAAAAATACATCAGGAATATGTGATCTCAAACATCATTAGGTTATTTAAAAAAAATATGGATACTCACTTGAATATACCATTTAATCATAAGGACACAGGGGAAAACAAAGAGGCATAACAAGAGATGAGCACAAACGTAAGTGAAATACCAGCTGAGCCATAAAAGTGGGACGAAAACAAGAAGTTTCCCATAAGGAAGGCATGGATTGTTTCCTTACCTGAATGTTAAGGCTGTATCAAAGATAAAGGCATCCACGAGCATTTATCAAATCATGTCCTGATGGCGCTGATGCTGCAATTTGAAGTGTTGCATCATGAAGTGCAGGGAGATGCTGAATACCCCAGCTGGCTGCTGGGTTGCGTGGACAAATTCCTCACTGACCTACACAGGACTGGCCAAATGCAAATGCATTTATCATACACAGGATATGCTCATTTCAGTGGTGTTTGGAAGGAGACTCTTCCAGCTTGCCTCTGTAGTTGCTTACAGTGTTTTTGATGAGTTACACAAGGAACTTGAATTTCTTTAGCAGGTGCCTGGGTTGCTTGGAGTCTGTCTCCCAGCCTTTCTGTTTTCCTCTGGTTCTTGTTGTTATAGCTCGAATTGTGTTGGGGATATCTTGGAAAGAATGGAAGATATTCCCGTCTTTGACACTATACTTTGGAATTTCATCCTCTGGGAAATGTTCCTGATTTGGTTTTGCTGTTTTGGTGTTTTTTTTTTTTTCAATTCCTTTTCAGAAATTGTAGTTTTAAAATTCAGCATCTCTCAGATAAGACAATTTAAGATTTCTGCCTGTACTTTACTTGTTTAAAGACACTAGCTTTCCCAGAGTTGTCTGTAGTAGTCCTTCTTCTGAGGGAATTTTTCAAAGACTAAATTGACAGCAAAGGCCATAGTCTTCATGGCAAGTCAACAGGGATCTGACATCTGATTGTCTTTTGTACCTTTGATGTTTCTTTCCTGCTAGCATTTGGGCTATAAAGTGATTTCCCTGCAGTGTACAACTGCAGCTGATTTTTTGAAGTTGAATTCTCCCTAAATCTAAGATGTAGAAGAGATTCCTCCTTGGTGATACCAGGAGCTCTTCTTGGGTATAACATCTTCTTTCCATCACCTTTGCACTCGTGTTGCCAGTCCAATGTCCAATTTACCAGCCTATTCCAAACATCACAGGAGTGAAGGAGTGAAATCTTGTAGCTTGTCACAAAGATCTGTTAATTTATGTCTAATGGACCAAAAAGGAAACAAGGGATGATGTTCCATATTCCGTGTATCACACTGAACTTAAATTATGGAATACAAAATTGTGATTCATGTATCTTGAAGTCTGCTTCCCACTAGTGCTGGAAAGTGAACCTGTGGAGAACTCAAAGTACCAAGCCTTACTCATAAATGGAGCTTTGGAACAGAGCTGACCCCAGGATGTGGAAGCAGCTCGGTGGGTTTTGATGGAGAGGGATGCTGTGTTTCTGGGGAATCCTAGTCCCCAGGAAGAGGAGGGGTGGCATTTTTCATCTGGTTCTCTGCTACCATCACACCATATGCATGCTGTTGATAGCTAACTAGTTAGGTTTATGTTGTGATCAGACACTGTGTTTGCAGCTGCTCTGGATCTCAGCAAATCCAGCTGCTCAGCAGCTTGCTTGGTTGCCAGTTGCAGCATGGTTGGAGCTTCAAGGCAGAATCCTCCAGGAACTTCAGCTGGGTGGACCCTGTGCTGTTGCAACGATGCCATTGCCAGTGCCTGGGTTAGAATTACAGCTCAGCTTTAAACTATCTCCAGAGAGCACTGCAGAAACGCTTGCTTTTCCCCTAGAAGTAAAACAAAAATAGCCTAGTAAAGTAAAGCAGAGCTACTCCATGCCCTTGAACAACTTCTTGGTGAGTTCATTTGCAGGCACTCGCTTGTGTTATGAAGTAAGAACTGAAGATGGGAGAGAAACTCAAGGAGAAAGTAATATATTTTTCTTCTAAAATGTTGAAGAGGTTGAGTAAAAAGAAAAAAGTTAGTGAGAGGTGAAGAAGTTTTTAGGTTTGAAGTGTTCCTGTGCCTTTTTTACTGTCTTAAGAACACAGTTTTGGAGTGAAACACAGGAACATGCAGAGCACTTTGTCATCTAAGTATAAAAGTGCTGCAGATGAGAAGAAATAATTATTAATCAGTAACACCACTGTATTTTGTTGCTGGTTGTTGTTTAATGAATGTCTTGTTCGTGAGAGAAGCAGGAGAGGTCTGAGATTATTCGAGGGGGATTTTTATACAGCGGAAGGCAAAAGAAAGATAAGAACAGAATCAAAGTCAAGAGGCAACTAATGTGGCTTTTGAGGTATCAGTGGTGCATTTTGTATTATTCGTGGCAGTGACTCCTGTATGGCTTGTAAGTTTTCTTTGTTTTCATTTGCTAAATTAGGTGGGACATCACATAAAGAGTAAAGTAGTCAGTGAAATGTAGAAAGATTGAGATCATCACGATCATGCAGAGCTTGTAGATGCCTCTCCACAAAATGTGGTTAGCTACAGCACTGATTTTTATGTTAATTTACTAGTGAATAATTTAATAAGACCTGTTTACTTTTTAATAAAAAAGAAAGATATAAATTGGCTGAGTGTTCCTAATGTTACTTACAGCTGCTATTGAGCAGATGTTAGGGATTCTTAGTGATAGGCTAGACCAAAATAAGTTTTATGAATAAACAAACAATTTCTTTTTACTACCAACTCTTTCAGGCTGATTCTCTCCCAAATTCACTGTGAATGGCTTTTTAAAGTCTCCTCATAAATAATTACCTTTCTTGTGGCACTTTTTTCTAGGCACTTGGATTTTAATTACAGTGATGAACTGTTTTAATAAGTTGTTAAATAATTTTGTCTTTTTAGGGGTGAATCCATTTTCTATTTCTCTTTGACTTCATCGGTTCATGGGACTTTAATCCTTTTAATTCTTTCAATTCACTTTATAAATTCATGCTGGGGAAGTAAACAGCATGCAGCAGCATTTTCTTTTGAACTCTGTGCACGTACACCCACCTCAGCTTGCTGGTTATCAATGGTCTCCTGTTACTAGTAACCATTTCGTTTAACTCAGTCATTTGGATCACAGTAAGTATGAAAAGATAGGTAATTAAATGGAGACAATGTGGTTTTGCTTTGGGCTAATGTCTGGGGGCCTTAATGCCCTCCACGGAAGTGAATGCGGCGCTTCGTTCGTGGATAAGGGATATGTAGCACTGCTGTACTTCAGCCCAGCACCTTCCAGTGTGAATACTTACCAGGTACCTTTGAGTGTGGTTTGACACTGGGAAATGCTGAACACGGGATTCCTCCTGGCTTTCCTGCTGTTTATGCCAGAAGGAAAGGGGCAGACAGGGTGGTCGCGCTTCCCGGTGCGGCACTGACGCCGCCCCTGCCTCTGCGGTTTGGCAGCTCAGCAAAACACTGGGGAGGTTCTGCTTGAACACCTCTGTTTCTGAATATCTGAGTGGAGAAGGCATCGATACCAGAGTGAGGCTCTGAAATATTGCTGCAAATTTTACACAGGTGCATTGTTTGGTGGGTTTTTTTTTATCCTCTAAGAAAGATACAAAATGTACTGTCTCAATGAATAGTGACATTTAATAACTTGCCACTAAATACCTATGAGGATGTATGTACATCTAGCACAAAGAGAGTTTCCATATCTTTCCATATCAAGATATTCCATATCTTTGATTCACAGTATTTCAGTAAAAAGAGTGAAATGCCAAAGTTCAAGATGATAATATATATTTAGTGCAAGTTTTTAAAAATGTAAAACCTATATACAAAATGTAGATTTGAAGACTAGAATATCACCTTTGTTTTGCCAGTGGACTGGTGAAATCAGCGTTTCTCCATCTGTTTCAATATTTTTTTTTAACCAAAACCCATGCAGTTGTTTAATCAGATTATTGATGCTTTTGGTTTGAGATGCTCACCAAAATTGCAGTCTGTGGTAAGTTCAGCACACAGGCTATTGACAAAGGGAGGTGTAAAAACAATCCCCTGGCATATTAAATACCTTTTTATGAGTTGTTTCCTATTTGTGATGGTGCTTACTTACTGGTCTTTTTTATTTCCTTCATTCAAGTAGTGCTCAGTAGCTGTTACGCCAGAAAAGTCTGACTGAATTTATCAGCAACACACCTTTATAAAGCATCCCTTTGAAATAAAATTCTTAGTTTTGCCATGTAAGCATTGTTAATAATGCAATGGGAGGAAAAAAGATTTCTTAAAAAACCAGAAATGTCTTTCCCTGGCCACCAGCAGAGAGATGCCTCCTGCTTGGAGTGTGGCTGCGCAGTCAGGGGTTTAGGTTGTTTTTTTTCATTGAAGGGAGCTGGCAGGTTTTTTTGGTATTCAGGCTGCCTGAAGAGTTGGAAACATTGCAAAACAACCCTACTGGCAGTAGTGAAAATGTCTATCTGTACCTGGAAGTTCTCAGCTACACTGCAGCCTACACACGTGGGCTTTCGCAGTTTTGCCGAATGCCAAATTACCAAGGTGGAGAAGGAAAAAGGAAACACTCTGAGGGGCAAAATTTCCTGGAAAGTAGGAGCTTTAATAAGATTGATGCCCTTTTAAAAACAAGCATTGTGATGCCTTGTATGTATAGGTAAGGCCATCCAGGGTGTTACCCTTTGGATATTTATTGCATAGGAGAATCCAGGAAGTCCATGATAAAATCTTTGTGTTTGCAACTTGCTGGTGTTGAAGTTGTTCAGGTGTCATAAAAAATAAGCCAAAAGTGCCTCACATTTTCCTGGTAATCACGTGATCACTGAAGTGGAATATTCATCCCTCTGTGCAAATCCTCAAGAAATCTGTTCTACCTGGTTTGTAAAAGCCAGGTGGAAACAGGTCGCAGATGAGATCTCCTGGTGAGATCTAGCACCTTATATTTTTTGGTTTTCAGGCAAAGGCAGAAGCCAAAACATTGACCCTTCCAATTGCCCAAGGGAAATACCTTTGATCCTGGAAATCCCCCTGGTACTGAAGCCTTCAGCTGAACCAGCTGCCTTTGGTTGTAGGGGACAGCGTGGAAACAGGGCTGATGCTGCTGTTTGTCCTCTGGTGGCAAAGAGGCTGGATGGATTCTGACTGTGGCTTTAAAAGATGGACTTCTAAATCTCTGAAATCAATCCTGCCTTTCTCTGGGTTAGCGTAGGAACAGAATCTTAAACTGCTTTTAACATCAAGTGTTGAAAAACACTCAAAATGACATTGAAGTGTCATGATTTTGGCTGTATTATGGATGGTGGATTTTTAAAAATCTTTAAAATTCATAGCACCTTCTTGATAAAGTAGACTGATTTTCTACTTGCTTTATTCAGTGTGGAGTATTTCCAAATTGATTTTAAACAGCTATTTCTTCAATTTGAGTAATTTTGTTACAAGCTAATAGACAATACATAAGTGTACCTGAGCTTTAATGTTAACATATTTGTTTCAAAGTTGTTATCAACGTTAAAAAGCACAAAGCTAAATGTGGTTGCTAAAACA
Organism: Tichodroma muraria; assembly: GCA_013390105.1. Taxonomy (NCBI): domain Eukaryota; kingdom Metazoa; phylum Chordata; class Aves; order Passeriformes; family Sittidae; genus Tichodroma; species Tichodroma muraria. The sequence goes on from WAAG01019854.1 coordinate 25,727, forward strand.
TGGAATGCAATATGCCATGTAGTGCTGTGATTCTAAGACATCATGCATATTTATTATTTTCTTCCAAATTGCAGTGCTATTACTGGTAGATATATCAGGATTTTAGCCTCAGTCTGTAATATGGCATGTACAGGACAACATTTTGAGAGGCTGATATGTATTGATCCAAACCAAGAATGCCAAGAGGGAAAAAGCCTGACCTAGACCTGTGGTGTTTTAATTATATCAGGTTTTTAGCTGGTTTGTCATTGTTTAGGTTAATTTAAGTGTGAACAAGGAAGTGATGCAATGCATTTCAGTATCTGTAAAGCAAGCTCAAAGGGGGACATTTTCAAAGCAAGTCCAGTTTTTCCCCCAGCATTTTGCTTTTTCACCCGTCCTAGCCAGAGCACGTGGCTCAGTGCTGAGTGCTTGCATTCAATCTGAAAGGGGAGGCCAGTCTTTATGTTTCTTCATCAGTAACTGCTGGAGGAGGCATGGATTTGGGAACCTGGGGCCAGAGCTGTGCCATCAGCACTGCCTCCTACCCTGGGTGCACTGTGCTTCTTGTGCAGGTTTCTACTGATGTGTCTTGTATTTTGAATCTTACCCAAAATTAGGAGCTTGGCAAAAAATAGCCCATAGAATGGCTTGTAGAGGAAATCAGCCCTGCAAGAGGGTAAGCTGAGAGGAAGGTCTGTTTTTTCTCAGTGATAGTAAGGCTAGGATTAGGTGTTGGGATGCCTTGATTTATTTCTTCTTTCTGCCTTTGGCTTGTCATGTGTCATTAGGCAGATTGCTTCAGCAGTTCCAGTAGGGCCATCTGCAAAAAGAAATAAGGTTAATTTAGGTCATGCACTGTAACACCCCTGAGTGCAGTATGTGGTACACCCTTTTAAAGAAGAAAAATGGGGTCCTGGTAAAGAGACATGAGATTTAACAAGCGGGTAACAATACAGGAATTCCTTAAACTTCCTTGTTGTCCCACAACAAGTTGCTCCTGCTGCTTCCTCTTGGGAGAGGAGGAGGAATGGCTGTTCCAGCACCACATAATTGCCTGAACTCCTGCACCCTGGCATCTCCCAGCACTGCTGCTGCATGGCAATGCAGGGAGGTGACTGGGAGCATGTTTCCTTCTGGGCTTCAGTGTGGCTCCGAGCCAGGTGCCACCAGTGACAGGGATTCCAGCTGTGGTCTTTGGACCTGGAGCACATGTCAATTATTTATCTCCTCTTTCTCCATGCCACACAGGGATTGGATTGGAAGGAATGCTCTAAAAATAGCAAGTGCCTGTGCTATGCAGCCGAGCAACAGAAGGTGGTATGGCTCTTCCTGCTGAACCTTCTAAAGAAACATTTTAAATGAACACACAAGAAACTAATACTAATTAAGTAATAGCATTCTGTGGAGACCTGGGGTAGATGCTGCAACAGTGCATTAGCAAGCTATGCATAATTCAGCAGTGCTGAATTCTTTCAGACATCATCTACAGGGAATTTTGTGTAAGTATGGACTTGAAAATTTGTCCCTTTGTGTGCATGTGTAAGTGTTCCTGAGGGCATCATTTGGCCTGCAGAATCCCTGTTACTGGAGGTGCTGTTCAGGGAAGGGGGAGCATCCATTCTGAGTCCTGGAAACCAAGCTGGGATGGTAGGATGGGTTTTCTGAAGGTTGTCCTACTTGTAAACGGGCATTAAACATGGAGCCCTATGATGGGATTTTTACTTTTTTTTCGCCTCTGTGCAGGCACTTTTTCGAAAAGAGTTGTAGAAAACGGGTATTTCTCAACAGACCAAGTTATAAACCAGCATTTTTCAATGTCAGCTGAAACACGGGTGTGTGAAAACATGCCCTGGCACCTAACCAAGTGGCCTGGCAGTGTAGCCTCGTGTCGTGGAGCTGAAGCTACCTGGTGAGCTACTGCTAAAGTGAATTGTCACAGCTCTGTTTTCTCTTCTCCTGGATGGCAAAGTTAAGCTAACAGGGAATGTATTTTATCTCGCTGCTGGAGCAGGATAAGGACACGTGAGCGGCACAATTAAGGATGAGGACATGTAAGTGGGACAGTTTAAGATGGCTCAACTGACAAGAATTAGCTGCTACATTAGCCTTTTATATCTTGCCCTGCCTCTTATTTTCAGAGGGTTGTTAACCTGGTCACCCCTAGTCAGACTAATTGTGTGTGAATCTGAAGACCCTTAGTTTGGCTGCTCATAAAATAGAAAGATGACTTGCTAATGGGACTTCATGCACATTTGATTCAGTACTACTTTGTCATTGCTGCCTTGTCAGCAGAAACAGCAGGTGGGTTTGCAGGTCCTCTGAGCAGAATGCCACTTTTTGCCACCAGTCCTGGAAGTCTTGGAAGGATATGTGTTCTCCCTGTGTCACTCCGTATTGTTATATCTCAGTTGAAGCAATGAAGATACATTTGTGCTCATTGCAAATACTTACAAAGTAGCGTGACATAATTGTCCCTCTGCAAGCATCTCTCTCTAAACTATTGTTTAAAACTGCCAGCCACATCTTTGCTCTTTATTAAGACTAAGGCAGCAGCACGGAGTCTGTGGGTATCAGGAGATAATCATTCCCCAAGGGCATTTGAAACACTTCACAACCAAAAGATTGTGATTACTCCACAGTTGCTATACTGCTTATTATTCCTTATTGCTTAATTATGGAATCAAAGTGTGTTTCCTGGATGCTGTCATCTGAATAAGGTTCTCCACTTCTCATGCTCTGCTTCAATGTTACGTGGACTGGAAATCTCTGTAGATGTACAGGATAGCCATAGGGTAGGTCAATTCTGGAATCTCTTCTGACCTTTTGGGAGACCAGAGCATTCATAAACGAGGCTGTGTATATAGAACAGAAAAAGTATAATGGACTCCCTCTGAAGTAAAAAGCCTGTTTGTGCTGAACCCACAACCTTGGTGTTACTGCACCATGTTCAAAACAGCTGAGCTCATCCCATTCTCCCTGGTTCAGCGAGTCTCACATGACTTGCCACCTCGAAAGAAAATGTACTCTTGTGGCTTCACATTGGAAAATAAAAGTAGAAAGTGTGGTCTTTTCCAGGCTACCAGGCCTAGAAATCTACCCTGAATAACCGATTTTGTAAAATCTTGGATTTAATGCTTCATTGAATCATGTAATCTACTCTAAGGAAGGGGAAAGCCATTCAGTGTGTATTTTAGTCTTAGCCTTGATTTTTTGAGTGTATTCATTCACAAGGAGATGATAAAACTCAGGGTGATAAAACTCAGGTTTCTAAAGCATCGCCTAAATTTCCAGGTGAAACTCCTTCTGAACTTAATTCCTTAAACTTGTTTTTGGAAACTTGAATGAGAAATAGACTGGGTGAAACTCCCTTATTATCACAAGGTTGGCATAAAGTTTGCTTGATGAGGTGCCTTTTATGGCCACACTTGATTTTTAAATTCCCCTTTTCGTTGCTTTTCGAAATCCAAATGTTAGCAGCACTTTCCATCGTGGCTCTCTGTGCTGGTGTGGGTCCTCTGTATTCTGCAAGAGGCTGCCTGCAGTCCTGCTAGCAAGCTCTTGTGACATAGAAAAGAATTTGCCCGGGAAATAAAAATGTATTGTTTTCATTGTTAGAGGATGCTACTAAATTGGCTGTATGTTTGTCTAATAATCACATCTAAAGCTGATTATTCTCATAATAGCCTTAAGATATTATTTAAAAATAAATATATAAATGCACAACTTTTGTACTAATACTAGTTTTTAATCTCTTCTTGTTTCTATGAAGTCTGAATGAGATTTTCAAAATTGAATAATAATTTGATCCGTTAATCTTTTGAAGCTAGTAATTTTATTTTCCCCTCTTTGCAGTCTCTGAGGCTCGCAAATGAATAGAGCTTCATTACTGGAGTCTGCATTTAATAACCATTATCCATTATCTTGTAATTAAGACTCCCTGTAACGAATCATGAGGACAATGCAAAAATACATAGTACATTTCTTTAATGAACTGGAAAATGTTCATCTTGTTCTATTTAGTAATGAGTTGCTGAATAGTCGTTAAATCCACTGGAGAATAGAACTAGATGGATTTTGAAGACTATCTTGAGTTTGTGGTTAATCTATTAGAATTAAAATTTCATCTTCTATTTTTATCAACAGCTGATTAGAAGTCATTCTGTTTGACCAAATTGATTAGAAGACCATATACAAGGGCAGCTGTTGTTTAATGAAAGTTTTTAATGAAACTGTACCATAGAGACTTGTAATTATAAGACTTATAAAAGCTTTGACTTACCTTATAGCAGAAAAAAATGAGAAGTATTGCTCTGAAGGACTTTAAGTGCTACATTTCGAAAGGGAAATTAAAAATATAATTTGGTGGTGTTGAAGTTTCACTTCCACTGCTCCTTGTTTTAATGTGACTATCTGATGTCCGTGGTGTCTCTCTGGGAGGGAGCAGCTCTGAAATGTGCAACTCAATTGTCTCTCCTGTGTGCTCCGCTCTTTGCAAAGCTCTATCAACTATTAATTGCCTCTTTTGCACATTGCACTTTCTGTGGAGTTAGAGTCTTTCTTGCAAATAGCTGTTTCTCTCCAGAATGGAAGCTGTCACAGGAGGGTGTAACTGAATCACCACTGGGCTGACGTGGTGCCTCCTCAGGAGGCCTACAGAGAAAACCGTGGTCTTAGAAACCCCAAAGTTCATGATAGCATTTGATTGTGTTCAAAAGCCACAGAAGCATGCCTGGCTTTGTGCTGCCTTGCCATGAGGCTGAGCCCCAGCGGTGTGCCCGTCAGGAAGGCGCTCTCTGGAGTGTGCTGCAGCTCACAGAAGGTAGTCAGGGCAACTCTTTACTTGGAGCCAGTGCTGAAACTTCCCTTCCCTACTCTAGGGGATGTTGTAGAGGTATCATCACTCACATAAGAGACAAAATGGACCCCAAGCCAAATTTGAAGTGGAAGCAGATGCAGTTCCAATTGACTTAAGTGGATGATGCACTACTACATGATGTTTGAATTATCCCTCTTCTTCTCCCAATTACTTTTGATAATTAATGATCCCACAGTACACCTTTTCTAAGAAGTAGGTTCCTAGGGGTGAAGTGCGTCCTAATGAAATTAAAGAACTTTTGTCATTGTGTTCTGTCAGTGCTGCATCATGCACTGCAGGGCACATTATTTTTTTGTTAGTTTCTTAGGTTTTTGTTACACCGTGCTTCAGGATTTCTTTCAAGCTAAGGCAGAACAGCAAGAATACACAAGAATTTTACACAAGTATAAAGACAGGCAGTGGAGAATATTGTTCACTAGTGAGAAAACAGGAAAAAAGAAGCCAAGGCCAGCTCTTGTTCTTTAAAGAACACAGATGTTTTGGCCTTGTCACTGCATTAAATCAGACCAGGGACTTAAGTATAGTAACTTGCAGTGTTACAATTGGAAAATGCATAAAAGGGGAAAATCAGACCATGGATTTAAGTATAGTAACTTGCAGTGTTACAATTGCAAAATGCATAAAAGGGGAGTTTTCCTTTGGTTTACAGTATTACACAGCTGGTTTAGTAAACACATGAGATATCTTTCCCTTCTCCTAAGAACAGCTGCAGGAGATACAATAGCAGACTATCAGATGTGAGAACAAATAGATGCAAAGTTAAATTAAGAAAACCTGATGAAATCATTTCTATTCTCAAAGATCCTTGTGGAAATACTAAAATGTTGATTTATGTACATCACAGGGACGTACGTGTAAAGGAATGCTTCAGAATTGCTGTGAAGCAGGAGGGCATCTTTGAGGCTGTGAACCTGTATGTGCACAGGGACTCTTGTTCTAAAACTGCTATAAAATGTTTTACTTCCTTTCAGGTTCTGATTTTATAAAGACATCTACAGGAAAGGAGGTGGAAAATGCGACCTTTCCTGTTGGCATAGTCATGATGCGAGCCATTAAGGAGTACTACTGGCAAACTGGCTACAAGGTAGTTCTCATTTCCTTTGTAAAAATTAACCAAACAGGCTCACTCAGAAAGAAACAAGCACGTAATAGGATTGATTTGTTAATATTCATATTGTTTTTTTACTTTTGTCTTTTCTCCCTTGAAGAACTGTTACTTCGTTCCGTAAAAGCTCATGCAATCAAAGCGTTCCCTGCTGCATCTGGATTTGAATTTTGTTTCTGGATTTGGCCCATTTAAGTGGCCATGTCCATTAATAACAGGGCTGATAGTGACTTAAATGCTCCATGAACCTCAGCAGAACTATACAATCGTAGAGCCATCGAGTCTGTCCAGTGGACACAACTGTATTTTCTGACTTTGTCCTGGCAACCCAAGGAATACGTTTTGCTCTTTCCTCCCTTGCCAGAGGGGCTTTCGAAGAGGACAAGGAGGCAGATCCAGTTGTATCCCATTGCCTGGGATGGAAGGAAGGAGAGAGGGGACAGGGGTTGGAAGAACATCATATCCTGATAATGTTTATCCATCAGGTCGCTGTCGGGTGGGGTCAGTGGAGAAAAGGGAAATGCACAGCAAAACCAGTGATGAACTTTCTGGGCACTCATCCTTTTGCTGAAACATTGAGAAAGGAGGAGATGCCCAGGAGGGCTTAAGGCACCTCTCACTTCCTTTTTCCATGAGCAGGTGGGGGCTGCCAGTTGGATCTGGTGCTGGTGTTCAGCAGTGGGCTTTGTCCTCACCTTCAGCGCCAGGGCAGGAAGCCATATCTGTAGCTAAGAGCCCCTCCCCATTTCTGAGTGCCCTTCCCTCCTCTCCAGCTTCTCCTTCTGTCCCTTCTGCAGGTGGCCTTGCAAGGTACAATGGGATGTGGGATGAGCAGTGGTATGGGGGCTGAGATGGCTTCAGGGGCTGTTGGAGCTTGAGGAACGTGTCACACCAGGTTAGAGGTGTGTCCATCTACTCTCTGGAGCTAGATCTGGTCTAGAGGAGGCCAGCATGGATCCCTGGGCTGTCCCCACTCCTCCTTTCCCCTCCTGCCTCTCTCTCTGCCGCACAATAATTTGAGCAGCTCCAATGGTCTTGTTTCTGTGGGAGCACCATTGGTGCCCCAGCATGAGGCAGATCCCTGGGGCCAGTGACTCCCCTGGGCACCAGCGCCGTGTGCCACAAGCTGGTCCCTGCTGCATTAACACAGCTTTGTCCCCATAATTGGATATAAATGTTGAATTCACCTTTGGCTTTCAAAGGAGGCATTCATGGTATGAAATGTGTTATTAAGAGTTAGTGCTTGTGCCCATGTGCATGTGTGTGTCAGTGAATTAGATGTAAACTGACTTTATGTACTTTTATTAACTGAAGACAATATTATCAGTGACAAGAAATTTCTAAATGCTTTCTTTAACAAACTAATTTTGCTGCTGTAGGGATGCTTTCTAGCAAGGCGTTGCCTGGGAAAACCAGGTTAATACAGAAATTAAACTTCTTCAAGGAAAGGAACAAGTTGCAGAGTAACATTTATTGACTGATAAGCTGTGGTGGTGATATGAAAAGTGTGCAATATAATGGGAAATAATCTTTTCCTGTCATTATTGAAGGACATACATAAATTGGTTTTTCTGTTGGGAAAACCCCCAATCCAGAAAAACTTATTACTTTTAATAATGTGAGGTGAAGAGAAAATTCTTGAGGAGATGAACTTATTAAGCAAAATAATGAAATACTGTGAAACAGCCGGAAAGTGGTAGCTGGATTTTGTACTGCTCTTGAATTAAATTCCAACCCGCCTTCCTTTTTACGTTTTTATGGCAGTCAGATGTGCTGTTTGGAAAGCTGGTAAATGGAGGAGCAGACAGGCTTGTCTTTGTCAGCTTTTTTTGCAAAGAAAAGAGCTTTCAGAATCTGCTAAAAGGGGAAGGAATTCTGAACGATGGTTTTAATTCTCTTATTAACTCTATTTCACTTGTTTTTGCCACAAATTATCTCTAAGAGACTTAATATTTCTAGGAAGAAATCTAAATTCAAATTTCATTAGAATTTCTCTTCCTGAGGGAAAACACATTCCAACTGTATTTGTTTATTATCTAGAAGGTGTTTTTCCGGTTGCTGGGCTTTAAATTCTTTTTGGAAATCCAATATTAACAGATGTATGCATACACTCACACATCTATTTGTCCATCCACAAAAACACAGTCTTCGTGGTTTGGATTTATCAAGCTTTTCCTGCTTTTGTTCCTTTTAATCTTATTGGAAATATGCCATTATCACAATGCTCCAGCATGAGAGAAGGATTTAGTCTGTATTTGTTGGTCCCGAAATCACTATATAAAAAAGATTACCAAGCACATTTGAAAACAGATACTTTCTGATTTTGCTATTATATCTATAAAGCACAAAGAAATCCTCAGCACAGTGAGGTTTTGGGAGCTTACACACAAAAACAAAATGATAATTCTTGCAGAATGTAAGGGTTAATGGCAGAAGGAAGCATAGGAAGAATCACTGTGCGCTCCGTGTTGTTCAGATTTACTTATTTTATACAGGAAGAATTTTTCCTGATTCCCCTCGCTTTTCAGGAGTTTAGGTTGCTGCTACAGGCCAACATTTTGGCACTTTTGATGAGGGATTTGATTGCTGAGTGTCAAAAGCTCTGTCTCAAAACAAGATGTGTTTAAATGGCACATAACCAAAGGACTGGCGTTGGGGGTGTGTGCCAAGTGCACAGCAGGTCCATCATGGGATTCAAGACGTGCTTTACCTCAAAGATAAGTTCCACTTGGTGTTTGTGCCTTTGCAGACATGGCAGTTCACCTTCAGATATGACACACATCTCACACCGTGGAGCTGAAAGCCTGTGGTGGGGGACAGAAGTTTTGCAGATCCTGTGAAGCACAGACCTTTCAATTTTTGATAAAGGCAGACATAATTTAATTCCCGTTTGGAAAATTTTAGTGAAAATTAAACCTCTGATAGGTTTGAATATACAGCCAAATCATGTGTAACTGTGCTGCACAGGCTTTTTGTAAAATACAACCAGTTCTCACTGCTGGCCACGAGTCAGCCACCTCACTCACACGCAGCATCTTTAGTGTTATGTTATTGTTGTGTGTTGTTCCATATTTGGAATTAGATTGGCAGTAGGTGAGGATGACACGGGCACTGTGTGGTTATGCAGATATCCCAGTCCTGCCTAAATCCCTTGTATTACAGGCAAAGTACTCACTTTAGACCTCAAGCTCAGCTCCTGAGAAAGGGCACAGGGGTCGTTCAGTATTGCTCCCTCAGGATGAAAATGTTATCTTTGGCAGTGATGGCTGAGGCTTTATAGCTCCCAGTGCTAGTCCAGACCTTGTCCTGTTTGCAGCCAGGTCCTTACCAGGTAGAGCTGTTACATCACAGGCACTCGGAGACAGCAGCTGTACATTGATTGCTCTTCTAGGGTTGATGGATGAAAATGTGTATTGCACTTTTGTTGTTGTTGTTTTTTCTCTCTCTAAAGGTTGGATTTAAACCTGCAGGGGGCATTAGGACAGCCAAAGAAGCTATTACTTGGCTTATGCTGGTGAAGGAGGAACTGGGAGTGGAGTGGCTGACACCAGAGCTCTTCCGCCTGGGTGCCAGTAGTTTACTGGGAGACATTGAGCAACAGGTTGGTTGTTGGCAGCTTATAACTCGTGGAGAACAAAAGTAATCTTTCTAAATATGCTGGCTTACTGCTTCTGCAGAAATGGAACATCCTTCCAATTCATTATTAATGACAGGTTCACTTCCAGCTCAGTATTTCTTTAAGTTTGAGCTGTCTTTACAGACGTTTGGGACTCTGATGTTGGGGCAGCTGACCATGGTCTAGGTGTAAAATTTTACAAAATTTGGGCAAAAAGGGCTCAGTTTATGCATGTACAGAGTCTTTTCAAGTGTGTGGCAGCATCCAATCAATTCCATCCTCCCCTTCAATCCCAGCTGTGACTGAGCCTCACACACTCTTGTGTCACTGTGCCACAACTGCTCACAGTGTATTTGCATTCTGTGGAGAAAGTCACATCTCATCCTATATATGGGGGTTGCTGAGAGAGAACTTTTTACATGTTGGTTGTTTCCTGGGGAAGAAGTTCCCAGTGGGAAGAAAGATTCTGACCTATGTATCCATGATCAACATCAGTGGCACAAGGTATCAACCCCGGAGGATGCAGTGCAATTGGGAACAGTGTAGTGTCATAGGAACTACCAAAACATGAAGGCTTCTGGTCTTGACTCCCAAGTTCATTAAGCCCAGGAGAGGAGGTGATGCTACCTTTAAGCAAGAAAAATATCTGAGAGTCATTATCCTGTTGCTGCTTTTGTGAAAACTTGAGGGATGGGATTTGGGGGAGGACAAAAGCACCAGTCTTTTCTCTTTCTTTACCTTTCCTAGCAATTGAAATACTGACGTGTTTTAAGAACAGCTGAGAGGTGTCAGGTTAATATTCATGACTGCTGAAAACCCCTGGCTCAGTCCTGCAATGAGAATAATATTGTCTTGCTCCCTCTGCCTCACTCTTGACCTAAAATTATGTCCCTGGTTATGACAGAGCAGCATGAGCTTTCTCTTTGCCACTGCCATCACTGCTGGGTGTTAGAACACAGCCAGTGATTGTGTTGCACCATTTGTTCTGATTTCATGAGGGTTTTACCTTTTATCTGCCAGGGATTGCACAAATGCCTCAGACATGACCAAAGCTCTGCTGTACTATGCTGTCTAAAAACATGGAAGATAAAATTTCCCAGTCCTTATACTCAATAAAACAAACATACTGAAATAGTTAAAACCAGATGACAGAGGAAAGCATTGGCTTCTCTTTTTGAAATCTTAGTTAAGAGCAGCAAGAGTCTTTGGTTTTTACTTTTTCTTTCCAAACACAGCAGCAAGAGCCCTTAGTTCATATCCTACAATCAAATGTATTACGGGATATTACATCATATTTTATGCACACACACAAACAAATATCTGTCATCCTCATCTGGCATGCCTTTAATTTGTTACTTCCTTGACACTTGCAGCTTTATAGTCATATATAATTCCATCATAAATTTTCTTTTTTTTCTTGCAGATTTTCTATCATGTGACTGGCTCTTATGCACTTCAGCATGAACTGGCAATGGCTTAGACACAAAACCAACTCAGGATTACTTTTACAAAAGAGGTCTTTAAGCAAACAGAATTCAGAAGTCTTCTGACAGCCAAGTGCATATGATAGAATTAAAGGCCTAATTCTCCCTTCTTCATAGTTTATGGTATTTAAAAATATGCTCAAATCTGCTGGCTGTACTTGATCCAAAAGCAGAAAAAAAGTGGCATTTCTGAAATAAATACTTAATACATACAGATTTGCAAAGTTAATCTTGCAAAGTTCCTCAGACCAGCCTGAAAAGCTTATTAATGGCAACACTGAAATACTATGAAAAAGATTTAGGTGGCCTGGTAACACTTTGCAGTCACAGAATATGAAATATCTGTGGAATGTTTCAGATTGCTAATTAAGAGCTACTGATCTTGGAATAGATTTCCATTCACCTCAGACAAAATCTTCTGGCACAGATGTGTTGCACTATTAATTGTTCTGTTGATTCAGTTTCAAGCATTGTAACGGGAAAGAAGAATGAACCTTGGCTATTGCTTCTCTTTTATAAAATGTCTTCTGCAGAAAAAAAAAAGAGCAACCAGACCTCTTTTTTATTTTTTGTATTTTCCTCCCCAAACTTGGGCACAGACATCCATATTTAGACCCTTGAATAAAAGTGGCTTGATTTCTAGAACGGCTGAGTATCCACAGTTGCTCCTGAAGTTAATGGGAGCTCTGGGTGATCAGAACAACTGAAAATCAAGCAGTCTCTATATAGGTGCCTAACTATGCATTCAGGGGCCTATTTTTAGGCATTTCACTCTTAAAATTTTAGTCTAACTTGCTTAGATGCTCCCATTCCTGTCTCCTGTCATTTTAAAACACATTCATGCAAATCTTTCCATTTTAATGTAGGGGGGTTTGTCTGTCAGTTTGCAGGTGTCCCTGCTAGTCTGGCTGAACTTCAACTTTGCCATTCCAAAAGAAATACTTTAATTTAAATGATGATCTGAATTGTGTCCAACATGGATCTTAATGCTTCAATGTAAAAAAAAGTGCTTTTTTCAGAGCACATTAAGAACAATACCCAAATCACCAACACCTTTTGAATATCAGTGGAGCTAGTAGATTCATTATATCAGAACTGCATTCTGCTCACTAACCAGAGTTGTACTAAAAACTTAATTATCTTATCATCATGACTAGTCTCACTGACTTAAGTAGGTCTCATCATGGAAGTAAGAGGAGGAGGAGGATTTTGCTGTAAATCAAGCTACAAGGTGCATTTATTACAAAGAGATTTATTATAAAGATAATAACTCCGTTATTTATCTGGCTATATCACCTGAATTACTAGAGTGCTACAAAACACCTTGGATAGATAGGAAAGCTGATTAGGGAAAAAAAAAATCAAGAAAAACAACATATACAGAAAGTGAAATCCTGTATGAAGTGCTGAGGATTAAAAATGGGCCTTCATTTCTCAGGAAATAGTTCATCCAAGGCTTTCAGTCTTTTTCTGCTTTAGGTCTCAACACAGAAGGTGAGGTTGAGCTGTGACTCTGTTTTCACATTTGTTTTCCTGAAAATGGCCCATTTTTACCACGAGTTTTCCTTCTGATTTCATTGCCAACTTTGTCAAGGAGAAATCCAAGTGCCTGTCTGTATATGGAGGGGAAAATTCTGCTGCTGAGCTTCCAGAAATACAGAGCCTCTTATAAGAAGTGAGCTCCCACCAGGTTTTTGCCAGTCTGACCCTCTGCTGTGCCCTCCCAGCCCCCCTCCACTGGATTTTGCTGCTGTTTAGCACAAGCTCTGTAAATGTTATTAAATGTTATAAATGTCCATACGTTCTATCAGGAAGTAATGCCACTTGCAAACCACACTTTTGTGTTGTTGGTTGTCTTTCGGACAATTTGGGTGATGACAGGAACTGTTTTTTTGGAGATGATTATTTTCTAGGTGGAGGACTCTGTGTAGTTACTTAAAGTTGATGAAGGTCCATCTTTGCCACCTCGCTGTGTGAGGTGAGTCTCTGAGAACAACCTCACTGTCTCCATGGGAACTGTGTTGATGAAAGAAGTTGCCAGGAGGAATTCTGTCAACAGTTTTGATGTGCACATGGGCTGCTGGTGGTGACTTCAGGGGTGACAGGCTCTGTTTGCAGAGGGAGAGGTTCCTGAAGACTTGAGGATAGCCACTTCCCTTCTCCATGAACGTTAAAAACACACCTATGTGAAATACTGTGCAACTCCAAGCCAACCACTGTTTTCAGAGAAGCTGGATTGGAAAGTAGTTTATGTATTTTTTCTGTTGAAACCTTTATATTTTTGTCAAAAAAGGAAAAAAGTAACAGAGTCTGTAAACACATGCAAATAAAGATGATTCTGGTTTGGGGGAGAGTTCTTTTTCAAGGAATGAGCAGAAGGCTCAGTGTTTCAGAACAACTGGTTGTCTGTGTTTAACTCCATGGTGATTCAAGCTATATTCACGTTGTCTGTGGCCCACAAACTATGGCCACCAACACAACCCAGAGCCTTGACTCTCACCTCTCCTGCAGAAGCTGCTGGAACCAGCCAAGAATTACTCTCGTGACGGCCCTGGGTGATGTGAGGAGTTGAAGCTGGGCCAGGGATGCCGTCAGCAGCAGCAAGGGATGAGGCTCACCCAAGGGGCCTGCCCAGGAGACTGCTGCCACTGGAGCAGGTATGGGATCCACCCCGGGATGAGGCTGGGCTGGATGCCAGCTGAGCTGAGTGGGGCTGCTGGGCAGGGCAGAAGCATTCCTGGGCTTGTGCCAGCACTGAGCCTGTGAGAGAGCCAAACACAGGGGCTACCATAAGTTCTGAGCTGAGGCTGGAGGTGGCGTGGCGGGATCTTCATTCCCACCCACAAGGAGCTGCGAGTGCTCGCAGTCTGGGCTCCTAGGCTTGCTAGGCTCTTCCCCCTAACCCTTTTTCTTCCCTTTTGTCCATCTTTCCCATCTTCTTCCTGCTGGCCATTTGCTGCTCTCAGCTCAGGCAGCACGTGAGGACCTGAACTCCTGGGCACGGAGGGGGCGGCGCTCCGTCGCTGCGAGGGCTCTGGGAAAAGTTCACATTTGGTTCTGTGCTTCAGGCCATTAGAAAAGGAACAGGCAATTATGCACTCATGTCTAAATATATTTCAGAGTGTAACATATGTTTTGTGCAAGTCGGTCTTGTATACTAATTTATTATTTTTATAACGCTTATTCATTTAGGATTTTAAATAGCTTCATTTTGTAGACCACGTTACTTTGCAAAGAAGAGAATAAATTCAAGAAGAAAGTAAAGTAGAAGCTGCAAATCTTGAATATTCTGCATCAGCTTATTCTAGTATAGAAGAGGGAATTGGGTGAGAGGGTAAGCTTTTTTCCTGGTTTGTAGGAAACAAAGATATTAAGTAGTAATTATGTGTGAAGTGCATGTATCAGCTGGGGCAAGTAATACTTTGATATCTTTATTTCATCAGTCATATAAGTTCATTCTTTCATTTCCTTTGTGAAGCAGGGAACATACAATATATACCATAGCACGTGCCACTGAGACTGGAAAAACTGATCTACTTTTAATTTTATTTTGCTCAGTTGGAACTTTGGCTCCTTGCCTCTCTTGGGGAAAAAAAAGCAAACATGAACAACAACAGCAAGTTTTATCCAAATCTTGGTGAGCTTTTGCTGAAATCACAGCTGGATGATGTGTATTGTGTGGGGTAGGAGTAAAAGCAGGGAACTGCTTTTATTTAGGTTCAACCTGCCCAGGAGAGAAAGTAAGCTGTCCTTCTGTTATGTAACAGGGCAACCAGAGAGAAGAGTATTCTTATTACATAAAGACACCATTGGAAAAATTACTGATTGCCTGTTACGATTAAAGTCACAGAAAGTCAGAACCATGCTAATTTAAGAGATGATGAGATTTCGAAAGAAGCACCAAGAATGTTTGCAGTCCTTGGACTCTCTAAAAGCAGGAGTAAGTGGGTGATGGGTGCAGAAAAATACAGCAAAGCTTCCTTGAGGCATAAAAGTTTCAGATCTCTGAGATCACAGGGAGTGTTTGAAAACACTGAATTGAGGAAGCATGAATTTAAAATTGCTTCTTTAGCTGAGATGAAAACAAAGAGCTTTTTAAACAATGTTAACAAACTGAGGAAGCCATACTGGAAATGACTACACTTGTTTTTTCAAGCCTTGCTTTCTGTATGGCAGGAATAGAGGAATCACAGAATGGGTCAGGTTGGAAGGTAACACAGCTGGCCCAACCTCTCCATTGCAGCAGGGCCATCCCAGAGCACACAGCACAGAATTGTGTCCAGAGGGCTCTGGAACATACCCAGAGAGGGAGACTCCACTGCTTCTCTAGGCAATCTGGTCAATGCTCAGTCACTGCACAGGAAAGTTCTTCCTCGTGTTCATGTAGAACTTCCAGAGCATCAGTTTCTGCCTGTTGCCTCTTGTCCTCTTGCTGGGCACTGCCAAGCAGGGCCTGCTCCATCCTCTGACACTCTCCCTTCAGATATTAATAGACATTGATGAGGTCTCCTCTCCATCACCTCTGCCTGAGGCTGAACAGGCCCTTTGCAGGCTCAGCTGGTGGAGATGAGCATCATCTCCATACACCACATTACCAAACCCTAAGATGGATGATGATTTGCCCAGAGAGACAGAGGGAAAGCTTCATAACCTGATTTTTCCATTTCAGTAATGCCATGAGCTCTACTTTTATTCGAAGTCTTGAAGGAAAGACTCACCCCTTTACTAATTAACAAGACAAACAAGCAAAGCAGCCAGCCAGTTCCCTCCCTGTGTCTGGGCCAAGGCTGTTTTGGTAATCCCATGGGATAGGGGTCCCCGCACTGCCACAGCCTGGAGAGCAAGTGGGCTGGTGGAGGAGCTGGGCAAGCTTCACCACTGAGCCTGCCAGCTGTGCCAGCCAGCCCATGGCTCTCACTGCCTGAGAGGCTGCCCTGGGGCTGGGAAGTGCTAAAACTCTCTGCAGTGATTACTGGTCCATCGAGAACTCTTCTTTTTTCCACCCTAAAGCTCAGACCTGAGCAGCCAGCTCCTTAGGAGAAGGTGAAGAACGCGTACGCTCCATGATTTAATTTAATTACACGTAAGATGATTAAGGATGTTATCTTCATTTCCAGGGGAAATGAAACATTCACCTGGCATCGTGTCAGAAGGCCGGCTGAAGGCTGGCATGTCTCAGTGCTGCTTTCTGCTGCCTTCTGCAGAGTCTGGGGCTTTCTTCAAAGCACAGGCACCACAGCTGACCCAGAGCGTGATTTCTTGGTGGAACTTTGTCAAAGGCATGAATTGAAACAGAGCAAAGAACGACTATCGGGGCTCTGAACAAGAAGGGCTTTGTGTTCTAGTTAGCACATATCTGTCCAATTCCAAAAAAAACCCATGAATGCCTCCACCCCGTGTGATAGCAGCTGTAACGAGGCCTCTGGGACGGCGGTGATGGGGAGATGTAGATAAAGGAAAAGCAGAGGGGTATAAAGAAAAGTTGTGAGGAGTAGGAGAGATCATTGCCACCGCTGTTATTGCTTCACTGAAGTGTAATCTTTTGTGATCTCTTTGGAACGGGAGGTAAATAATGAAACACAAGGGAGGGAAGAAATTAAAATAAATGCAGCATGTGGATGCATGTTAAAACAGATGTCAGATTAAAAATAACTGAAAAAGAAATTCTACTGTAGGAGAAAAATTGCTTTTTCCTTCAACATTTTATATTCCACCTTCATTAGGCGAAAAGTGAAAGAGCTGTAAAGGAAAAGGGGAACTTTTGTTGTTTCCCTCTGAATGTCAAGAAAAGCCTAATGCAGGCATGGAGGGGAAGCTCTGTGGTTCATGGTGCTGGAGCAATTCTCAGGCTGAAGCCTAGAAGCTGCAAGGATGTTAAATAGATGCTGTGTGTGCTGAGCCCTGGGACTTGGAGCTTTAAACCTGCAGTGCTGCACATCCAGGTGGTTTCATCCTCTCCATCCTCCCTCCCTTAGTCCCTCCAGGGTTGACAAGTCCTCTAATGTTGTAAAGAAATAAACCCTGCAATCTGGTAGGATCACATCATCCAGTAATGCCCCTCTAACTATAGATCCAGGCACCAGGGACTGACTTCTAGTTTCTTCAGCACTTTTAAATGGGTTATTTCAGTGTTTGATGACAGCAGAGTGGGGAACTTCTACACAGACACATATTTTTCCCCACATGGCAGCCCAGACCACAACCATCCTTGGAGACAGGAAATATTCACAAAATGCCTGTGCCAGTCTGTAAATCACTGTCATCCCAGGTCTCTTCTGCTAAATGTGCTTCAGAATGGCCCCTAAAAACTCATGATCTGAGAAGTGACCTGCCCTGCACCTGTTTAAAGCTCAAGGAGCTTTAAATAAATATCTGAAGACATACTGAGGCTGGACAGGAAGCCACTACATTTCTTGGGGAGCTGGCACGGGCTGCTTGGCTTGTTCAGGTCAGCTAATGAAATGGGAATACTCTTTACATGCTCTCCTTCTTTATTTCTGAGTGTGGAATTCAGGTTTAAATGAAAAAGGCACAGCTCTGTGACTAATGCCTCAGCTTACAGGAAGAGTCAGAAATGACAGATATCTTTGGCTGCTGTTACAGTGTGGATGTCCAACATATTCAAACAACTTGATGGCATCCAGTGCGAGTATATTCCTACAGTGATTGAGAAAAATATCTTTACTTTTCTCTACCATTACCCTCAGCAAATTCCCACAACTCCTATTTCTTTAAGACACTTAAGATGAGGAGGTGAGGAGGAGGCAGCTGAGACAGAAGAAAAAGGTATCCCCAGCGGACTGAAGGCAAAGCTGTTTCATAATTTCTGAAACATTTCTTAATCTTGCCCTGACAATGCCAGGTAAGATCCCAGTGCAGGATCCCTAAGAAGAGCTGCTGATGAGCAGGAGGATCTTGGCATTGTGCTGGCTTAGGATTTGCCAGAGAGGAAGGAGCAGATGTGGGCCAAAGCAACTCCATGCAGCCAGTCAGGGTGAAAGGGTTGTGTTAGCAGCACAGGAGGGTACGGAGCTGCTTGAATGTGTTGTGTTAGACTGCAGGCAGATCAGACATGGCATCTGCAGAGAGGATGGACAGGTATTCATGGCCACTCACTGGACCACCTCTGTCCTTGGGGACACAGCAGGGACATCCCCAGTAGCAATGACCTCCCCATCAAAGCTGTGCAGACAGAAGTTTCCAGGAGGTCTCACCTGTAGTCTTCCCTCTGATCTAATTTCATTCACTTCCCACCCCTGCTTCTCTAAAGAAGAAAAATCCTCTTGACCTTCTGCTCTGAATAAACAGATAAATACATAAATAGAAGTCACTTCAACTGCAGAGAAGTATCTATCCACTCCTCATTGAGTATGTGTTCCCTGAGCTGCCTCCTCCAGTGGAAATTTCTTTGTTTCGTGTTAATTCCATTTCATTTTCCTGATCGTGGCTGCCACTGTCTCCATTAGAGGGCCTCAGAGCAGTGTGTTACAGTGTTTTAGGATCAGATTTAAACCTCTATATGTACTTTGGGTCTAATTTCCTGCTGTATAGCTCTCCTGAACTCAATGGAGTGTAAAACTGGTGCAACACACGGAGAGAGCAGGAAAAAAGTGCTGTGCCTAAGAATACATCAGTGTTTTGGGTTTTGCTGACGAGATTAGGAAACGCTGAGGTGCTAAGAGAGAATTTTAAATACACATGTGACAGGTGAGGCAGATGAGTAAGTTAATTGCTGCTTGTGTGTTTGAACAAAGCGTAATTGGTCAATAGGGTATGTTTCCAGAGAACAGGAGTGAAGTGCATGAACAAAGCACAAATAGAGCTTTAAATCCTTCCTCAGAAATTACACTTATTCCAGGCAGAAGTTGGAGTCTCAAACACTTATAAGAGTCATAAACGTTTTATTCTCCACTGTGCTCCAATTGTGACACTGGCGAGCTAATTGCTTGGATTAAAATTTTCCAAGTAGGTGTCTTCCTTGACTGAACTTTCTTACAAGAAGAGTGTCAGAAGGTAAAACTGAATAAAAATAAGGAGTGGGCTGGGAGTTTTCAGCCCCCACCTGGAAACTGGGGCAGGTGGGATCTATGAAATTCCAGTGTTTCGGGGCATGAACCTATGGCAAGGGGGAGAATGGTCCTGCTGCTGGGGACCTGCCTTAGTGGTGTCAGTGTGGCCAGAGTGTAATTCCAATAGCAGGCAAGAGCTAGACTGGAGGGGGAGAAAGGCACTGGCACAGGCTTGAGGAATAAAGGAAACAGGGAGTGCCAGAGGGAACAGGTGAAGTGGAAGGAAAGGCATGGGGGGAAAATGACTCAGGGATGCAGAGCAAGAGCGAGGAGACCCAAGAAGAGTGGAAGTGAACCTGCCAGAAACATGGTTCCTCGTCTGGAGAGGAGGAATACTAGGACCAGAAGAAAATGGTTCACAATCAATCTCCTGCCAGTTTAGTTTTGGGAACGGCTGGGAGACAGGCAGATGGACCAGGAAACAACATTGTCACTGAAAGTGGCACTTACAGAGGTTGAAAGATGACTGCACGGGCAACTTAGTCTTTTATGACTTTGAAATACTTTGCCCTCCAGACCTCAGTGTTTATTCCTTGTTTCCTGTCACGTGCTGTAAATTTAATTTGTCTGAGCAATAACTCTTTGGAGCAGGGATTGATTGCTTGGTCCTGTTTTCACACAGCCCTTGCTGGGACGTGTTGTGGTTCTTGGCTGGTGCCTTTGCACGTCAGGGATGCAAAAGTGTCGATGGAGATAAATGTGACTTCCAGCAATGGAGGAGAACGGTTTGATACAAAGTTCTGGGTTTATATCAGGGGCATCAGGCAAAAATAACAAAGGGGGAGTTTAGAATGAGTGCCAACAAGTCTTTCTGCAAGTCACTATCTAAGATTGTTTGTCAGCCCACTGGGGAGGCAGCAGGAGCCCCTCAGCTGGGACCCAACCCAATACAAGAGGGCCACGTTCAGAAAGCACAAGCCTGCACAGGGAGGCAGATGGGTCTTGTGAGTCCACTCCATCTTTAACTTCTCAGAACCTGTACAGCCTTCCCCAAAAGCCGTCACAAAGGAGTGTCAAAAAACTGAATGCATATTCATGGCCATTTCTGGAGCTGCAAACTATGAAAGGAAATCAAGTCGTTCTCATCCGTGGACTGAAATTGAGAGTACACTCTAATCCAAAAGGATCCCAGCTCACAGAGTGGTGTATGAAAATCTTATAAAGCACTGCAACGCACCATAAATAATTTTCAAGCGAGAAGATTTTTGTTTCAGTGATGGCAATACTAAAAAGGGAGAATGGCAAATAGCCGTCAAGAAGAGGCTGAAACACTGAAGCACTCTGTGCTGGTGTTAACTTTAATCACTGCAAGAGTTCCACCCAGAGTTATCAGTCATTTATTAGAAGCTGCAGCTGATCATTGCAGAGGTTTAGATTAACACGGACTGGAGCCTGGTGCTGTGCCAGTGGGGTGCCACGTGACGGGCAGCCCATGGAATAAACATTCTGGCACATCAGAGCACTATAAATCCTCCAAATGAAAGAAATTAAAAAGCCAGGAGCAATTTTGAAAATGATTTATGATTGGAGGTGCACTTAGGAATGCTTTTATTGTCACGGGAACGTCTCCTTTCACATCTTTAAGGTGACAGACCCACTCTGCTTCCCTCTGGATTTCCTGGGCTACCCTGCGGATGCGAGCACCACGGAAGCGTGCTGGGGGTTGGGGGGCATATGGGCACTTTAGCAGCATCCCCTGAGTTGTGAGGGTTGGCTTTGCACAGCCCGAGGGTGAGAGAACTGCAAATCCGTTCTGACATTTTAAGTATGAGAAAAGACACCAGTTGTGGGGCGTTTTTTTTTTTTTTTTCCTTTTGCATCTATACCATAACCATGCTCCTAAGTGCACATATAAACATTTTATAACATGGATTTGGAATAACACTTGAAAAATAAACTTAAGAATAGTTCCTAAGCAGAAGGTATTCTTATCAAAATAGCAGTCTGTTGCAAGTCAGCCCTTTGCTCCATACGTAAAAGATGCAGCACTATCTGTTAGTGTTCTGCTGGTGTAAATATTGCTGAATGTTTCGCTAAAATACAATTCTAGTGCTGATATAGATATGTTTTCTTAAACAAAAAGTGCTTTCACGACAAAGTGAAAGGCGAAACACTGTGGCTTGCAGGCAGAGTGTTCTCTTGCTTATGCAAGGAAGAGCAGTGGCGATGGGAGAGAAAGCTGGGATATCTGGTGTATCCAAGGCTTGGGCATGTTGGGGAATCCTGCCCCAAGCCACTGATACCCTGGGCCATGGACACAAACCTCCCTGCAGCTTTCCTGCCTGCCTGGCTTCTGCTCTGGGCACGGCTTCCCTGCTTGGCCTCGTGCCTCTTGTTCTGCTGGGGTGGCACGGGGTGTCCCCGCGGGGCGCCGTGCACAGGTACCCAGTGTCAGAATACATTTGGATTAGCAACCCCACGTGGTCATTACTGCCCCCAGACAGATCAAAAATTTAAAAAAGTCAGAGTGGGTGATGGTTTCAGGTGAAGACTTGCGCATCTCCCAGTGTTGCCTGCCTTCTTTAGTGATTGTGGATTCCCGTATCGATCTACAAACATTTCCTCCACATGTTCTCACAGTTGACTCCTTAGAAAGGGTTAATTTTGCATCTATCTCCTGATCTTTTTGATGTTCCCTGTCCTGGGGCAGTGCAGCAAAACAACTTTTATAACTTGGTTGGAGGTCTGCTCTTCAAAGCCCAGCAGCTCAGGAGCTGCCTTATAAAGCTCTGCGTGTGTTTGCTGAACGTGACTTTTCCTGTGCTGGGCATTAGAACTCCTGCAAGGTTCTCTCACCTTCTGGGGGGAGCCCCTCACAAACCCAGCCCAGGGAGGCAAGGAGTCCACCCCTCCCTGTGGACACACCCCCTGAGTGGACTGGATGTTCAGGGAACCTAAACTGCATGAGCAGCCTTGTGGGGTCCCTCTTCACCCTCATGTAGGGCGAATGTGGTGGGAGCCTTTTGGGGGTTACATGTGGAAAGCTCTTTTTGAATTTACAAGCATTTATTTCCATTTTGAAAGCATCTTGTGCTGTGGTTTATCTGTTGTGGAGCTGATACTGACCCCGGGTTTATAGTTCAATGATTGCCAGTTAATTACATGCCGTTAATAAATCAATAACTTGCTTTGATCCTGATTTGCTCTCAAACATACCAATTGAGCGGCTTTTCCCTGCAACAACACAAATCTTTCTCTGTCCATTTCTGAGAAATAAACCCATGAAGTTGTAAAGCAGGTCCCCTCTGCCATCCACCAAATTCAGGTATCTCTTTGTGCTTATCAGACCTCATCCACCACGGTGAACAAAAGGGGCAGAATGGGAAAAAGAGGAGCTGGACACTAAGGGAGAAGCTCCACATGGGAATGAAGGGTATAGCTGAGTGTTTACCAGGGCAGCAATAGTTCAGGGTCGAGGAAAGGACCAACAAGTTCTTGGAACACAGGGAGAGTCCTGTGAGTTGTACAAATTGTGCCAAGGGAGGGAGGGACTGGAGGGAGTGCAGTTGCCTCAAACCCAGCGAGCACAAAGAGGGCTTTAAGCCATTCAGGACTGCTCTGTGCAAAGCCTGAGCTGAGGCACTGCACTCTCGTGGCTTCCCTGGCTCTGTACAGACCAGGTGCTTGCTCTGTGCACCCAGGCCAGCCTCGATCTCTCTTCCTACTTTACTGACAGGGCTGCTGAGCAGCCGCTGCTATGACATTAATAGATCCCTGTTTAGGGATAAATAACCTGGGAGAAATTCTGTCTGCACAGTAGGTTAATGCTCCTCCCTTTTTTGGTAATTTGGATTTTGTTTAGAAATGCTAAGCCATAATTTTAACAAGGCAGATGCTGCCAGAAATGCAAGGTGCAAGAAGAAGTGTTTAATCCTTGTGTTGCATTTAAAGCACCAGTATGAGTGGGTGGATCAGCTCCACAAGAGGCTCTCCATCCTAAGTGGAAGAGCATATCTGAACCCTGGCCTGGGAGCCAGAGGGGCTGTAATCCCACCCTACACACCCCCAGTTTGTGTTTCAGCAGTGGGGCCTGAACTGGGAGGTGTCTGGGGGTTTGCCAGAGGCTCTGCCTGGCCCCTGCCCCACGAGAGCCGCCCCAAACCCGCCCGTGGCGGCGCGCGCGGATCTCCGCTCTCGGAGAGGGCTCTGTGGGGACACGTGCCTTGCCTTGCAGGGCCTTCCCTCCCTGCCTCTCTTGCCCATTCCGTCGACACTCCAGCAGGAGCAGGGGATGCCACCAGGCACAGCTATTAAGGCACAATGCAAGTGCCATGTGTGATTGTCTGCGAGTGCCCCAGCGCTTTATGTAACGCAGATTTAGAGATTTCATTGTAAAGTCGTTTTAAACTCTGAACTAATGGATAGTTTGGCAACAGCTTCTACGTATGAAATCATTATTAATTCCTTTAGCACCATAATAACATTGATTTAGGTGAACTCTTATAACATAGAAATTGTATAGTATTTAGCTGTAATTAACGTCCCCTAATTAGGAAGTGTTGCCAAGTAGTTTTCTCTGCTGGCTCTGTTGTACTTAAGTGCAGCTGGATGAAAATTAACCACAAAGGGAACAGCTTGTGTTTTATGTGAAGTTTGCCTTTGATTGATTAAAAAACTATTCCTTAATACTTTATTTTATTATCAGAGAGGGTGCACTGGATTATCAGTGTTACAAAGAGCCACAAAGTCCACATGACGTTAACTGCACACACATTTGGGTAGCATTTAGGCCCAGTGACTTATCTGCACACTCAGAAAACTCACAGATTTATTTTGCCTCAATACGACAAGTTACTATAATAAAAGCAAATTGATTTTAATGTGTCTGTCATTAATAAAGTCTGTAGAAATTCAAGCAGAATTAGCACAATTTAATGTCCACTCAGAGGAAAGAGTCATGCACTGCAAGCTGAGAGGAATTTGTTGATGTGAAAAATGCTGACATTTTTGGAAATTCAAATTATAAATGAAATACTGCTGTCAGTTTACTGTGCAACTTTGTAGCATATGGTGCTTCTGCTGGTGGGTGTTATTTCAAAGTTTGCAAATCACACTATGAGAGTGTCCCTCTGGTGAGCTTTTGCAACGCTTAGCAACTGTGAATCAAAAGTGACAGTACAGAGGAAGAGGGACTAAAAAAATAATCTCTCTCTCTAAGTTGGTAGAACAAAGTACACAATAAGTACACAATAATACATTTTTACAGGGGAACAAAAGGAGGCCAACATGCCAAAACTGAAGGAGACCAGTGCCTCCATTCCTGAAGAATAATGCACAAAGTCTCCTAAATTGTTAAAATAAAAATATGGTTTGTGTCTCCCCGTCTCTCTGACTTTGTTGCTACAAGAGAATTAAAGCAACAGGCAGGTACAACATATAATGATTCACTTTTAGAATTAGGAGAGTTGCTGCAAGACTTAATTCAATCCTCTCAGATGGTCCAGATGTTTCTTTCATCCATCTCTGAAAAGAGTTCCTACGACCACAGAATAGCGTTTGCCATTTGAAAAGCATTGTCCATCTGAGGCTGGCAACACAGAGGAAAAAAAGTCAGAAAAAAATTAGGTTCTGTAGTAGCCCAGCAGTGTGGATTCCAACTAGGCTGATAATTCACAGCTAAGGTAAATTTAAATAACTGAAATACAAAGACATCCTTCTCCACAGTTTTCAAGCATCTGCCACCCAGTGACCCCTTTAATGTGCATTTCCACTATCAAGGAGTGAACATAAAACTTGGATTCACTGTGGTTTGATCTGACCATAGTTGCTACTTGCTGTTCTGCTCCAGGTAGTGACTTTTGGCACCAAGGTGGAACTGTGGCTGTGAGGTACAGACCTCATCAATTTGCCAATCAAGCTGGCTGAGAATAGAAAGTGATGGGGCTGTCAGTAGCAGTTCAAGCATAAGCAATTCTAAACTAAGCAATTTGGAAATTTAAATAGTTATAATGACCAAGATTCTCTACATTGGCCCTTAATTACTGCAATGTCAATTCAGCTGAAAATTGCCTTTCCTAGATAATGATAATTCTTAGAAAAGTCTTTGCTTATACACCCACCCATAGCACTCATTAAGTCAAGCTCCCTCCTTTTGTCTGAGGAGCTGTCAATTTTATGTGACATCACCAATCATCTGCCATCTAAAAAATCTCCAGGCTGTCTAGCTGAAGGCAGGTTTGTTCTGTCTCAGCTGCAGTGCTCTGCACGGCAGCCCAGCCTGCTCTCACGAGCAGTGGTGCACCAAATGAGTGTGATGGGTCGCTCCACTAAACAACAAGGGACTCAAATCTGGTTCCTGGCATCTGGGGGTCCATGAAATAGCAGTGTGTGTTTTCCACGTGAAGGGACTCCTCTCTGTTCCACACACCACATTGCTTATCCTTCCTTTGCAGCAATCTGCTATTTTCAATTTACCATTATCACATTACAGCTGTCTGTGTTCATCTGTACCAGTGGACATCACTACTGGTTTTCTTTTGGCAAGAAAAAACATGAGGAAGAAGCAAAATCATCTCCATCACCCAAATGTGTTATCAATGGTCCACTGTCATTGTAACCCATTTTAGAATTTTTATTTCCCAGAAAAGGCCAGCAGCACCTTGCAGTTGTGGGTGCAGAACAGCAATGTTTCCTTTCCCTCTTCCTGTCAACCTGGAGCAGGCTTTGCCTTGTGCCTTCATATGAGTCATATGGAATTCCAGGGAAACCAGGAAAAAGCACAAGCAGCTCCAGCACACAGTGCAGTTCTTGGGGTACCCTGTGCAGGGCCAGGAGTTGGACTCATTCATCTGATGGGTCCCTTCCAACTCAGCCTATTCTATTCTATTCTATTCTATTCTATTCTATTCTATTCTATTCTATTCTATTCTATTCTATTCTATTCTATTCTATTCTATTCTATTCTATTCTATTCTATTCTATTCTATTCTATTCCATTCCATTCCATTCCATTCCATTCCATTCCATTCCATTCCACTCCACTCCACTCCACTCCACTCCACTCCACTCCACTCTATAAAAAAGGGGAAATGGACTCTTTTTGATTGAAAAAGGAAGAGGGTTTCTTACACGCTGCTTCCTTGACCACTACTCCTCTGTCCAGCCCTGCATGCTGAATGTGCCATTCTCCCACATTCTGTAACAGCTGCATAATTGTTGCAATCAAATTCTTGCAGTCAGAACAGCTTCCTACTAGTTTTGATGCAACTTGTTCACTTTTTCACCCTGCTCCTGATTCTTGGCTTGCACACAATGAAATAGGAGGGGCCTTAGGCACTTTAAAAAAAACCACAAACAAAACAAACAAAAAACCCCAGCCCTCAATAAATCCCCTTAAGGGCCCATTTTAACTCTGCTTATGCTTTTGATGTGCGAGTTCTTACCCTGCTATTCCCCTAGAAGCAGTTTATTTCTGTCTGCCAGCACTGCCAAAGTGACAAAATCCCCTTTCCCACCCACCATGTAATTGCTCTGTTGATGCCCTTCCCACACACGCCTGTAGAAAGCAAGCTCTTGCTTTATTTGCACTGCTGAAGTGAATAGCATCTCTTCCCTCCCTTCCTCCATGTGGCTTTCAAGCAGTCACACTGTCATTAGTTATTTCTGCTCTGGAGCAGCACCCCATCTGAGAGGGGAGCATGTTCCAAGGGAAGGAAAGCCAAGGCCAGATCTGCCAGCTCTCATGTGCCCACAGCTCCTGCAGCTGAGGAGTTTGGGGGTTGTCAGAAGGGCAGAAGCAAGCATTACAAATAGGGGACATTCAGAGAAAGGGAGTAAAAGAAGAAAATCAAAGGCTGCATTTTAAAATTGCTTTTTTTCTTACTGCAAAGGCTGTGGGACAAAGTGGCTCCCTCTGTTCTGTGCTTGCACAGTGCCATGTTGTTAATTTTAGATTATGATGGGACTATCCATTGGAATAGGGTTATTTTAACTTTTCCAGTGCCTCTCACTCTCAGTATTCTTCATGTAAACTTCTATTGTATGCAGAAAACAAAAGTAATTCTAGACTCAGTCTAAAGTTATGTTTTTCTTTTAATTTCTTTTGGGTTTATTTATCCATCTACTCTAAAGGTGCACCAGAGATTAATTTCCCCACCTCATTCCAGGTGCCTGGTGTATGATTACAGAAGACCACACCACCACTAATAACTAAATCATCAGAATAATTTCTTCAGCTTGCCTAAGGAAACTGACCCCAAACTCTTGTTAAAACTTCAAAATTTACTGAAGCATGGTTACGTGGAAACAAGAAATAGAGTTTCAGAACCACTCACCTCTAAGGCAAACAATGCTCAATAAATTTGTTTCTTAATAAAATTTTAGATTATAATAACATGGCCTGAGATAGAACAAATTTTTGCTTTAGACATGCTAAGTTTTTCACATATTTTTGCTCCTCTGTGGTTTGGCAATCTAAGATTGGTAAATAACCATAGTTATATTGTTAAATAATAGGAGAGCACGGCTGTAACATATTTTGCAGTCAGCATCCCATTATATGCAGCTTTACAATTTTGCAATGTGACAACTCTCTTTGCGGGGGAAAAGTCCTCAACAATGGTATAAATCACACATTTGCTCTTCCTCTGAGCACTGGTGGTTGTCAAAACCTGTTGCACTCTAGCAGGGGAGCCTTTTAGACATTTTCCAGGGCTGGCTTCACGCAGACAAAACGCATTAAAGGCCACTCAAATGCCACATCTGGGGAATCAGAGAAGCCGCTCGTGCCCACGCCTTCCCAAGCAGCCCTGCGTGCCACACGCCGTGGTCAGCTCTCCTCCTCCTCTGCCAGGCTCAGCAAACACCAGGGCCTGGCTGCAATCAACTTGTTTCACTTGGAATGTGTTTAGGATATCAAGGAGGGTGTTATCAGAAATAATGCATGTACCAAAGTTAGGGAAAAATGGGGAGAGTCTCATTTTAGTAAGAGCATAATGGAATAACCTGACCCTCTCTGGGTATCCAGAATTTTCTATGTGCTGCTTTACCATTTTCCTCTGTTCTAGTTACTTTCTCTTAAAGCTTTTATTTGAGCTGTTTGTTTAGAATTAATGAGTTGACTTTTGAAGCAGCCAAAATGTATCTGTGAAGGAGCTGTGTTGATTCCCATTCTCTCCCTGGGCTAGCTCATGGAAATCTGTTCTGGGGGAGAACCTTATCATGTGACTCATAATGCTTTTCTGATGGTGCTGCCATGCTAGACACTGGCTGTGCACTTCCAGGCTTGGCTTCCAGTCCTTGTCTCTGCTTTTTTATCCCCAACAGGACCTTCTGTCTCCAGTTCAGGTATTATCACATCTTCATAGCTGCACCTGATTACAACATTTTATAATCAGCTCTAAATTTTTCCATTTAAAGCACAGCAGCATGGACTTGTTATTGGCAGCCTGCAAATAACAGCCTTTGTCATAAAGCCCTGCATTAAAATTTTATCATTATGGAAATATTTATATTTGGGTTTGGATAAACAGAAACCAGTTCTGCTGTGAGTACAAATCAGAGCTCCTGCTGTGCAAATTGAGGGGATGAAAAACGTGAGTGAAGATGAGACTCTGCAGTATGCTCCCCAAAGATCTGCAGAACGCCCCCAAACCCTCTTATTTATTCCTAGACAGTGATTCCAAAGCTGAAATAAAAACGTGTTCCTCAGAGTGGTTTTGGATTGGTTCAAAGGTGATACTTCCATCAGCAGGGATCTGTTTTTCTCAGCAGTCCCACTGATCCAGCCCTTCTGAGGAACTCAGAGAGGAAAACTGGGCTCACCCTCACTCTCCACCACTGCCCATAGGGTTTTGCAGCGTCACAGCACTTAAAGAGACTCAGCACATCCAGACATGTCTTTTTTCACTGCAGAGGACTCAGATCTTCATGACCTTCGCTCGGCAAGGAGGGACAGCCCGGTAGTGACACAGTGCCCCTGCAGGGGTGGGAGTGCTCTCTGTGTGCCATTACAGCTGTGGGTGAGGGTGGGAGCTCTTCTGAGAAGCCAAGGAGCTTCTGTGTGAACTGAGTGGGAAGGGAGGAGAAAGAGGGTGCACGAGCAAGAAACACAAAATCCATGCAAGAGTATTTGGTCCCAGTGCGTGCTCCTGGGGAGTGATCTTTTTTACATTGCGTGGATTTTTCACAGATAAAATACAGGAAGAGCTGGGACTGGAACTCAGCATCTTTTAAGCAAAATGCCACAAGGACACCACTGGCTGTGGAAGCCCTCCCTCCTCCTAAACCTCTCCTGTGCCATGGTACAGCTACCCAAAGGGAGGTTGGAAAATGCAGCCTCATCCCGGCAGAGCAGTCCCACACCTTGAGAGGAGAAGGGAGGAAACAGGTCCAGGGCTCCTCCTCTCTGGCCAAATGTCCTGACACCACGCCACTCACCAGACTAGAAAATCCCCAGTTTAAAAAAGAACTTAAAGGAAAGCAAAGGCTTCCACCATATTTTTCCCAAATTGGTCAGCACTCTCAAAATTTTTAGATTCCTCCAGGGTAAGCAAATGTATTGTTTGGAGATCTTGATCAGGCTTAGGTGTAAAGACAGGCAAAGAGCTGTCAGCCATTTCAAGGCTAGGAAGCTGATGTCTGCATTAAAATCGGTCATGAGGGTTTGGGGAAGCACAGAAGGGGAAGGCTGCCCACAGAAGATTAAGAGTCACAAGCTGGGGTCCAAATAAATGGTTCTTAGTAGGACTGCAGTTTAGGATACACGTGACATTTAATGGCAATAACGCTCAGGCATCCCAGCTCTTTCCCTGTCCTCCCCTTTGGAGGCTGACACCCACCCCCGAGCGGCCCCGGAACCTCGTTCAGCTGACAAGGTCACAAAGTTTCAGCCCCGCGTCCACGCCGGCTTCGATTCCCTCCTGTCTGAAGAAACTGTGCGTGGAATGAAAGACAAGCAGACATTTCTCAGGCAGAGGCATTCAACTTTTGGCTGTGTGACACAGGATGAGAGACGTACGCCACCTCCCAGCTTCTCGCCTGAACTCGCGCTTCCTTCGCGGCTGACATTTCTCCTTCTGCCAAGTCAAATCAAGCCCCTCTCTCACTCACAGCCATCCTGAAAGCTGCATTTACAACCAGTCCAAGGCTCCCGAGCCCGTGCCAGCTCTTCGCACGTGTCAGAGTGTTTGGTAGGGAGGAGAAGGGCCTTGTGAAACACACCTGCTTCGCTTTGCTTGGCTGGGCAAGAGCCTGCTCTCATTCAGGAGCCAGGCACGACGCTTGGGAAGGCACAGGAATTATTCTAACGCTCACTGCAAGAGCAAAATGCATCCCCCTCTACCTCATGCAAAATGAAACCCCTTCCTTTTGCCTTTAGGGTATGCTACCATTGGCTCCCAACTTGCTCTGTTGTGATTTAAATCACAGTTCTGTAGGGGAAAATCTGGCTCATGATGCCCTGTACTAATTTAGGAGGAAAAGAGGGGCCTCACTCATGAAATATTTCAGGTATAATCAGGAAATTGTGGTTACAGATGCAATCCAGGAGCGTTTTGGGTTGGTAACCAAGGCAACACTTCTTGCTTCAAGACACACTTTTCTGTTGATAATCTATTGTAATGCCAGTAATTGCAGCTGACAAGGCTCTGTTTGTTGTGAGAGATAATTAGCACTTGAAATAAAGTAACAGATTTAAATAAATTGGGGGGAACGGAGTGGTGTGACCTGATCACTTTAGAAACAAACAAGAGCTTTGGGGGTCTACACACTGTGTGATGTTAGTGGTGGCCTCCACAGAGACTGAACAATACCAACATTTATTAGGAGCTGTTTAATTGGGAATTACCGTTGTTTTCATGATGAAAACAATTTTTCTCTTTCTCATTCAGGTTGTATTTACATTATAAAACACATTTTAAAAAAATGCACACAAACACCTCTACCTACCTTACCAAACAAACCTACTGACGTTTTCGTATGCTTGCTGCTTTGCCTAGAATTTGATTTAAAGCCAATGTTTTAAAATAAGTGGCTTCTTTGACTGTTGCAGAGTTTAAAGACCCCGTGGTGATTCTGCCCAAGGGTGTGGAGGGAGCATTGTTCATTCAGCATGTCCCAGGGGTGTCCCTAGGGTCAGCTTCAGTTTGCTGCCAGTTTGTTCCAGCCAGGTGTTCATGGCTTGGATTGTTAACACGGCCCCTGTTGTTGTCTTGGTGTTGTGTGCAGAGCTGGACAGGCAAACCAGGGCTGCTGCCTGATGTCAGTGGGATCCTGTGTCCTGCAGAGGATGGGTTAGGTGTGGGGTGAAAGCCACAGAAATTCCCTTAGGCTACACTAGGAAAGACAGCCTAGATATTATATTTTTCTTTCTGTAACTGTGAGCTACTTGGCTCAGTGGATAGCAAGAAGAGGAATACAGTGCTAATAAACTTTCCTGCCACGGGGAATGGAAGTGTTTTACATAAACTTGTAGCTGTTGAAACGATGATGCTTTCTGTGATGGAGTGACACAACGTGTGCCTGCATGCAGCCAAAACTAACCTGGTTATGTGATCCCTTTTTCCACAGTTCCTGAGCATCATTTCCACAGATAAAGAGAAAATGAGATTTCTTAACAATATGAAATCAGCTTGTTTACAAGACAGGAATGAAGGCTCAGGCTGCACAGCCTCATCCAGGCTCCCAGGCAGGCACAAGGCAGGTTTGCAGTGAGGGTGGTGAGGCACTGGCACAGGCTGCCAGGAAAAACTGTGGATGTCCCATCCCTGGAAGTGTTCCAGGCCAGGCTGGGTGGGGCTTTTGAACAACCTGATCTGTTGAAAGGTGTCCCTGCACATGGCAGGGGGGTTGGAACTGGATAAACTTTGAGGTCCCTCCCAAACCAAACCATTCTGTGGTTCTATGATCAGTGAACTGAGCCCACGTCCTACAAGATCAACAGGAGCAGCTGAACCTGGAGGCCACATTTGTCTCCTGAAAACCAGGCTAGTTTTGGGCTGGAATGATTCATCTCCTTCACAGGGTCTCACCAAATCTGTGAAACCTTCTGGCCAGGACATGATATCATATCTAGTGTCAAAACAGAGGCTGTCATACGAATGAATTCATCTCAGGGCTGGCAAAATCAGTCCCCTCTGGA
Source organism: Tichodroma muraria (assembly GCA_013390105.1). Classification (NCBI taxonomy): domain Eukaryota; kingdom Metazoa; phylum Chordata; class Aves; order Passeriformes; family Sittidae; genus Tichodroma; species Tichodroma muraria. The sequence goes on from WAAG01019854.1 coordinate 57,937, forward strand.
GATTTAGTCATGTACAATATTAAATGCCTATCTCTGGCTAGTAATATAATTTCTGTCTCTAATACTTCATGAAAAAGACAACATCTCTGTTTTCCTCAAGACAACAGCTGCATAATTCCTTCAGCAAACATTAATCAACAATTCACATCAGAATCACACATCTATTGTACATTACTATTCACAGCCCACATCAGGCAGGATAGTGATATCCTCAGGGGTCCAAAACTGCATTATTACTTTCTTTCTAAAACAGAGGTCTGTGGTTAAAGACACCTGAACTGAGTTTCCTGCTGTTTGCTAATCTCTGCTGAAGTTACAAGGATAGGAGGCCACACTGAAGCCCAGAGGATTTCATGCTTCCAGGGTGGTCAGGCTCTCCCACAGCAGCTCCCCTACTCCCTGTTTTCCATACAAGTTCTCCAGAAGCAGAGAAAGGTGCTGTGGTAAAACCACAAGCTCAGCCCATGGATTGCAGTCATCTTCTTTCTTCAGTAATCAGGAATTGAGCTCCTCCAGGCAATGATTCTGCTTTCTAAATGCTCTGAAACATGCAAAAATGTTGCATTTACAAGTTATTTAAAAACCCACAAGAAATAATGAACTGCAGTAGCTCCCCAGGAATTCAAAATTGCTTACAATTTGTAGAGTATGCAGGACCTTACCACAAATCCCATCCCAGCCCCGGTTCTAAGCAGCTCATAAAAACGGCCTGTTTATTTTCTAAAACGATCTGCATAAAAAAGATTAAGCTTATTTATTGTAAAAATTAACATCTTGCTGAAGCAGTAATGACTATATCACGGAGGAATGCTCTTCCCCTGGATGCCTCCCTCGGCAGTGCTGTGCAAGGAGACCTGCATTTATGGTCTCCTGGAATAAAGCTAATGCTCATAAGACTCCGCTCTTGTACGCCCACAGCTAAATCCTGGGATCTAGCAGATGGTGTGTGTGTGTTTCCTAATGCAGTGCCTTGTATGTGTGTAGTTGTCATAATTAAATAATAACTCCCAACACCAGCTCGTGCAATGGAGAGCCAGGGCCATATTTCCCCTCGGAGGGAAGCCGTCAAACCCAGCCTGTGGGTAGATGGAGGAGGAAGGAAATAAGGAAATAATACCCACACCACGCCATCCCCTCTGCTCAGGGAAAGAACAAGCTCTGCCGCATGTGGCCAGCCTGTTTTCAAAGGTAAACAAAAACCTCTCTGCTCCCCAATAAAATAGGGTCCCAACATGTCTGAGGTTAAGTAATCTGTTATCGTGGGACAGGAGTCTTACATATTTAAGGGTTTCCCTGCTTTTCATGGTCATCCTCTTGATGGAGGAATTGTGGACATCTGCAGGAGAAGTGCCTGTGAGATGAGGCAATTTACAGTTATCTTCTTCTTAAGATAAATGCAACAGCTGCTTGTTATATTCTTTTATGGATGAAAGACAGAATGATAGGTCTCTGCAGATATTCATTCTTCCCTTGACTTAGGAAGAGAATTAAGTTGTTGATTACGCCCAGCAAGAAACATCACTGTTCAAACTGAGGACAAATGTGACTTATTTTAAGGGTATGAGTTTAACAATTCCACTATTATCCTTCACTTTGCTGCAAAAAAAAAAATCCTTTTGCTAAGGATACTATAAATGACTTGAACAGATGAAAGGCATTTAGCCTTTATTTCAGACTAAGAATTAGAATGTGAAATCCAGAAAAGCATCTTTCAAATTTGACTGCACAAGTTAAACAGGAAGAAGTTGGAGTTATTTGCCTCTTTTGTGTGAAAAAATACAAGGACTCCCTGCTCCTCTTATCTGTGGCCAGGCAGTGCTCTGTCCCCAGATCAGCCTCCTGCTTCTCCTGCCCCAGCAAGTCACACTTCCCATTGAACAGGCTATTTCTTGGGAGTGGAGGGGCCGTGGACAACACCTCCCTGCAGCTTCCTCTTCTGTGAGATGGGACAGTAACAGCTGATCTTCCGTTCTCTTCTCTTTCAGCTTCAGGGAACAGAGAATTAAAAAACAGGAGTTGGTTCTAAACTTTGCAAAAGCCTCCATCTCTTACCAAACAAATCACTCCCCCGCTAGCTTCAGGACGCTAATATCCTTTCTTTGGCTTGAAAAATGGAAGACATAACTTCCTAGAACACATGGATGACTAACTCAGTATTTTATTTCATGCTATGATCATTTTGCTTTACATATGTGAGAAAAAAAGAAAAATTCCACCTTTAAATTTCACATCATATCCTCTAATTAAAAGGCAAGGTGAACTATTGCCACAGGAAGCTCATAAAGACAACAAACTCACTTTTCATTTTTTTCCCAAAGTTTACATTATCATAAATATTCATGCCATACTCCCTTCACAGTGTAACTGGTAGAGAACACACTGTAATCTGTTTAAGAAGAACATGAATCAGACTGATAAAAATAATTGGTTGGATTTTTCTTTTAATTTTTTTTAATGTTTTAAATAAAGCTGTCAAAGGTTCCTGTGGTAATGAAGAGCTTTGTTGTTATGACAACTGCCTATTCCTTTTCCTTTGAAGAAGTCTGCAATTCGATAGGTAACAGCATCAGGAATAATTAAAAAAAACCAAAACAAAA